>JADBJO010005165.1:72500-75000 GCA_016801955.1 Conus betulinus
GACGCGAAGTAAGGGCGAATCAAACAAGGGATGTTGTTTCCGTTTCTCCGAACCTGCGACTTTCCACATTTCCATTGGAGCAGAACACAACGGAGAACGACAAGTGAACAAAGAATGAATTACTGTGGCAAGTCAAGTGAGCTCCTGGTGATTTTCTTGCTCTTCAAGCGCCGCCAGTCCTGTTCCTTGTTATTTTCTTTTCGCTGTGGGCTTTCGTTAGCAGGGGATTCACGTTCACTGACAGAGCGACAATAACGGAAGCCAGTTAAGTAAAGTATGACACGGCGCCAAACACTAAACGTACTCTACTGTTTGCATGTTCATCTATTTTCTTCACTGCGGCCAATATGTTAAAAAAAAAAAAATTAGTTAAAGATATACTCATTGTATTTACTTGATCTATTTGAGACTGTTTTCGTTTAAAGCAAAAACATTAAAACTTTTCTTGTTCTACAGTATCCAAGTTTTAATCAAACAGACCGATGTTCGGCATTCATGTTCCACACTAACTTTTGAACATTGTATGTGATTTTCGTATTCTGCAAAGGCACAGAAATCAAAACGTTAGCGAGTTGTTCTTTCTTTTTTACAAATTTTTCCGCATTCTTCACCAATAATCATCAGATGAAAATTCCAGCTTTACTAACTCGCTATAAGTTCCTATGCATATCAAAATGGATGAGGGCTTTAGACCCAGACCTTGAAGCAAAACCTCGTTACTACTTTATATACTGGCATGTGTTTGCATAAGTGAATGGCAAGTTATTGTGGCATCATCGTGTGTCGGTGCGGCTTAGGAGTCATGTCTTTCATTGATATTTATGTTCATACTCGTCAACCCCTTTATGCAAACATTTATCACGATCTGTACAAAAACGGTAGTACACCATCGCCTAAAGTTGGCCATAGATCAACTAGACACAATTTCGGAGTCATTCTGAAGAACAAATTTGTTTAGTTTTAAACCAAAATATGTAATCCCGAGTTTCACATGACTTCACCCTGCAGGTTGAAATGCAGAGTATTGTCATCTGAAATAGTGCAATATATCACATAGTATAGTCCCCCAAACAGCTACAAAGAGGAAAACCACAGGTCAACCGGCCACCACCGAGTAGCGCGCGCAACACACACACACACACAGCTTGCCAGTTAATGTCTTGTTTGCCACGCTCTCACAAGAGAGGGATGTTTAAAGCGAGAACCTTTCCTCTCCCCCTTCTCCCCCAGTCATCCCCCCCACACCCCCCCACACACCTCCATCCGCATCCCATCCCTTTTTCTCCAGCCCCCACCAATCCGTTCCCATCCGTCCAGCCTCCCTCCAAGAGGGCAGACCGCAGCCACTTTGTCTTCCCCAAGGAGGATTATTCGTGGCACGGTCATTGCCTTCGTAATGCTCACAAGAGGGCAGGCGCTCAGCCGGGATTTGTCCTTCAGCATGTCATTGTCCCTTCCTTCTCTGGTCTCCCCCAAGACAACCGGATTTCTCCTTTCAAAAGAGACTGACGCAGTCCAGAGAGAGAGAGAGAGAGAGAGAGAGAGAGAGAGAGAGAGAGAGATAGAGCCAGTTTAGGACTATGCTCGGGGGTAGGGGGAATGTAGAACACGATCTCACCGAAAGCTTGGAGAGAGAGAGAGAGAATAGAAAGGATGGCGGGCGACAGGGAGGAGTGAGGGAAGTCAGTAAAACGGGGGGGTGGGGGGGGGGGGAGACAGAGAGAGAGAGAGAGAGGGGGAGACAGAGAGTCCCTAGCACGCACAGACAAACCAACAGGCAAATCAATTCTTCAGTCTCACCAAGCAGCCAGTGACAGCGCGACTTGTGCTGATAACAGTAATGGTCCACAGGTTTCGCCCACCGCAGAACCACTGTCACCAGTACCTGGAAGAGGGCAACGGTCAACAGCTCCAGATGATCATGTTGTCGCAGTGTCCACAAGGTATCCCACCACGACTGTTCGCTGCATGGAAAAGTCTCTCCCAGGACAATTTTCACAAAGACTGTTTCGCTCCAAGAACAATTCGTTCAGTCCATGGCAATTCACGCCAAATTGTTTAATAAAGACAACTGCCCCCTTAACAATTTATTCCGATGGCAATTTTTTTAGAAGAAAAAAAAAACCGTCCATCATGGGAGAGGCATATTCACACCCAAGCATGAAAATCATCAATACTAACTATTTGGAGAACAAGTCACTCCAACACTTCACTTAAAAGGTGGTTCACACCAAGACATTTCACTCTTAAAGCACTTCGCACCCAAGCCACTTCGCTCCAAAGGCAATTCATTCTATGATGTGCATAACTTTTACTCCATGTGTCTCTTACTTAATTCCTTCCTTTAAGGCAAATAGCTGATTCCTTCATGAGAAATTCTAAGGACAATAGCTCCCAATTCCTTCCATGAGTCTCTTAGCTCCACGGTCAATTCCTTCCATGAGAAATTCACTCCAAGTGCAAATAGCTCCACGGTCAATTCCTTCAATTGTGCAAAACA
>JADBJO010005165.1:82500-100000 GCA_016801955.1 Conus betulinus
TGACCACAGCGAGGAGGGAAAACTGCTATGTCCAGCCGAGGCCAAGAGAAGAACAATATCCTTCACTCTCTACTATATCCTTCACTCTATAAGCCCGTGGACACACTGACCAACTGGCCACAGGAAAACAAAATGAGCGGACAGACACAAGACAGACAGTCACGTTCCCACCTGGAGCCAATATTGGTTCACAACTCTTCACCCTCTGATCACTTCAGCTTTTGGTCCTCCGACACCAAGTGGATGTAGTCGCTGATTAACACGCAGCCTATTCATGAGGCGAGGACGATGTGGTGGGGTGGGTGAGATCAGGGGGAGGAGATATACTAGGCACGGTAGAGAAGGGGAATGGGTTCAGTGCCGGGAAGAAAGGCAGGAAGGGCGGTGGGGAGCACGCATATACTGAGACAAGGTGTTGAGAACTAGTTATCTACACTGAAAGGCGTGTAGCAGGAAGGATGAAGGGTGTATGTAGTTCACTTCCCTTTCATTTTTTTTTCAGTGTGTGTGTGTGTGTGTGTGTGTAACTCTCCTCCCCCAACCCACCCCACCCCTCCCCCAAACGGATTTTTGTTAAAAAAATGTAGAGAGCGCTAATCCTCCAGGGAAAACTCATTTCAATGGAAATAGCAAACCATCCCGGGAAAATGACTTCTCCACGATCCCAGACCCCCCCCCCCCCCCCCCCCCCCCCCCTTTCTCTTTGCTCTACAGGTAATTATCAAAGTAAACACCCAATTACACTCGTTCAAGTTATTTTCCCAGAGATATTAGCTGATGGTCCCCAGGTAAGTTACTTTACCCCGGAAAAAAAAAAAAAAAACGTTTTGGGTAGCTAATTCAGAGAAAACGATTCTCACGGGGGAAACAACCGTTTTTTTTCTTGGGTAGTTTAGTCTTTTTCTGTCATGCTTTCTCTGTTTTGGCATGAGCACTGTGTTTTTCCCGTGACAATATTCTTTCGAAGTTTCCCATACCCCCCCCCCTCTCTCTCTCTCTCTCTCTCTCTCTCTTTCCTTTCATAGGCTATGTGCCAACTGATTCATTAGTTTTGTCTAATCAAGTGCACAGCCCTTTCACTATGGAGCTAAGATCTTTATCTCAACACAAAAAAAAGATGTCTGGAGTCATCGGCGTGACAGCTCCAAAGTAGCGAGATCAGGTATCTATCCAGTGTACAGCAGTTGTCCACTCTGTGCTGCCTGTCCCTATGACCCGCCTGCAGTTTTTCTGTGCAATCCCTTTGATTACTTTTCTCTCCTCCCCGTTTTAAGCCTAGGGCGAGAAATTCAGCAGCTTGGCCGGCACAGTTTAGTTTTATCTGCCTAAAGGATGACGACGGCTCAGCCATAATGTTGTCAACTGATGTAGGTTATTGTCTCCCCCCCCCCCCCCCTCCCCCCCCCACACACACACACACACACAACCCCTTTTTTATTTTTGATGACTGAAGGCCTGAAGGCCCTGAAATGGCCCCGAGTGGACGGGCTCGGCCGTAATTAAACTGACATCAACTCCGTGAGAGCTTGCATCTCGTGCCGCTCTTCACTGGCGAGACGAAATGAACGTAGGATGACAGATACTCCGCGTGCGCAGGTTTAAACATGATCCAGCACTACCAGTTGATTGTCATTCACCATAATCGCTTCAAAGTTTATACGAAGCGCATGTCAGCTGACACACTTTGTGAACAGCAGAAGACAGACAGGCTTTTTCGTTTTCTTCTTTCTTTTGTTTTCCAGTCGTCTGTATCGCTGTAGTCCAGCTGACTGTACAAGGCCTTTTCAAGGTTTACATCAAAGTGAAAGAAAAGAGTCTGACCACACAAGAAAACGCAAACGCAGACATAGACACATGCACTTTGAGCATAGTCGTTACACGCATCACATATTCATTCTTACTCCTGCTTTCTAGTGTCCTTTTGTCTGTCATACTGCTGTCCCATAGTTACATCTGCTTTCTACTTTCCACTTCTTCTGGTACTGTCGCAAACGTACTCCCGCTTTCTGCTTTCCTTTACCACTATTACTAACTTAACCTACTCTCTAGTTTCCATCTCTACTGCTATTGTTGTTAACTAACACCTGTTTATGTTTTCCCTTTCGACTGCTACTGCTGCTAAGCTACACCTGTTTTCAACTCTCCATTTTCTTCTGCTGTTGTCACCAACACTTACACCTGCTTTCTTTTTCTTCATTTCTACTGCTATCGCTGCTCACCTACATGTGGTTTCACTTTCCATTTCTACTGCCGCCGTTGCTAACTTACACGTGCCTCCTACTTTTCCATTCATTCTACAGCCGGTGCTAAGTAATGTAACATATGCTGTTTATTTACCATTCCTACTGTTGTTTTTTTTTTTCTTCTACTGTCTATTCCTACAGTTGTTAATACTGCTTGCCTGCTATCTATGTTCTTGTTCAGACATCACTGTACTACTTACTAAGTATCGTTACATCGGTTTTCTGTTGTCCACTTCTAGTGTTCTGATTTGTTAACTTGCGACTGTTTTTCCTTTCTATTCCACTGCTACCAGCTGCTGTGACAACTGCTTTTTATTCCTGTTAAAGCGGTCACTTTTTTTTTACTTCTACTATCAGTGTTGCGTCTATTTCTAGTTACATACCACTACGCCATGAGTTACGATCGCTACCACTGTTACTATAGCTGCCATCCATAGTTGTCCGATGTCAGTTCTCATTATACACGGGACAAAGACTGGGGGGTCGGTACAGATATGGACAGAACGTCCACTCAAAGCTCGTAACAAGTTAACCGGTGCTTATGAATAACTTACCTTTATACCGCCCCCACTCTCACCCATCCTCTCAGTCTCTTTCCTCCCACCCCCAACCTCCCCCATCTGTATCTCATCCCCCTCTCTCTTCACTCACTCTCTCTCTCTCTCTCTCTCTCTCTCTCTCTCACACACACACACACACACACACACACACACAAACGCGCGCTAACGCGCGCGCGCGCGCGCGCACACACACACACACACACACACACACGTCCAGCTCCAGGTCTCTAGGGTATTTGGTTAAGAGCTCTGGGCCTGTGAAGCCAATGGAGCGAAACCCCAAGAGTTTCAGCACAAACAGGCCACGATTACCGTCACTCCCCACTTCTCTCCATTAACTCAATGTACTCGTTCGTTAGCTGGCGGGAAACAAGCCATTGGCCAAACGAGAACCTGAAGTGGCTTGTGGTGCCTTTATCGGAAACAACGGCCCAATCAAGGCGTAACACGGATCACTCTCTACGTCCACCGTGCAATGAATGCTTCATTCTGATGTTATAACACACATCCCGGTCGTCCGTAGGAAGGACGAGGGAGGGGAGACGGGCACAGTACATGATATCCTGTGTTTCACACAGTGCAGTGTCCTCTTTGGTGAGTTGTCCCATGACAGTCTAATACCACCTCCTTCCTGTGGACAGTCTGTGCTTGAGCTACAACACCACGGCCTGGGTGTGGCTCTGTTTAGACTAGCGGAAATGAGCAGCGTAGAAATAACACCACTTTTTGACGGGCGACGGGAAACGGTCCGTTTGGAAATATCGTCATAGCAACAAAGTTCTAAATAAAAGCCTGACGAAATCCCAGTTGGGCGAAACGTTTCCTTTTTTTTCACCCCTCCACTGAAAGTTTTTTTCATTACTTTATTAATCTGAGTTCCTTATGACCCTGTGGCCAGACCCGTATTTCCGACAGCGAACAACTACCAAGTGTCTCGCATGAGCCTGTACACACAGGGCGCCTTTAATCTCCTTCCAGTCCTTGTATCATCCACATTACAATGGCTTCGCTGATCAAGTGTGTTCAAGTATGTACATTCACTTACACACCCAGTTTCACAGTTTCGGTTTATTGCAGGGCCTTTTCTGGGCTGTAACCACGCGGTGTGAAAAAAGTCCCCTCTCCTAAAAAAAAAAATAAATAAATAAACAAAACCTATCTAACCTATACAATGTATAAGATGACCGCTAAACTGCTGATACGTTTGAGTAATAATAAGTAATAACATTTGGCCATACTGATGGCGCGAGGCTTTCCCCGTGATTCATTACTCGAGTGTATAAAAACCAGTAAAATATAAAGCATTAGACCGTTGTGTTCCCTCTGTACGGTGTTTACACCCTTGCTACATAAGCGTCAGACCACTACAAAATCTGCATGAGAAGAGGGAAAGGGTAAGTATTTTCTTCAATAAAGATTAGTAACAGCGCAACAAAGACGGGGAAAAAAGGCAAAAACAGAGTTGCGGAAAAGAGGAAATTACCAGCACAAAAATTTCTTGAAAGCAACCGGTGCCCCGACAGGCTTACACACTGAGAGGACCCAGTCTGGCAAGACAGGAGAAAAGTCTTCAACCAGGATGCAACGTGAGCCTGGATGGCTGATTCTTGTTACTCTATTCTGGTCCAACATGGGACAACTCAAGATACACTCATCAAAACCTGTGCAAATTACAAACCAGAGAAATGTGAAAATCGAAAAGCACATATTCTTGAATTCAAAACACGGATCTACATGTCGACGGTAAGGTAATGAGGAAATGCAATGTATACATACCGATGTCAGATCCAGATAGGCCCGTACCAATCCCCCCCCCCCCCTCCCCTCTCTCTCTCTCTCCCTCTCTCACACGCAAGCGCGCAAACGCAGAGAGAGAGAGAGAGAGAGAGAGAGGGGGGGAGAGAGAGAGAGAGAGAGGGGGGGGGACCAAGTGTAGGTCATGCCTGTCAGCCCAGGCCAGATCGAGACTGATCGGATGTCTGTCCCCTCCACAGATCAATAGATGCCACGGAGTGGTTTCACACGCTTTCCCCCCCCCCCCCCCCCCAACAGGGAGTCTTTTGTACACGTGGCTTATCGAACCATGTCATCAGAGGAAGGCAGCCCGTCCCACCCACCCAGCAATACAGGTGCCAGAAATACACTTCATTTCTGTCACTGAAACAACTTTGTGCTTCGTTCCATCTTGCTTCGCTTGCAGTAGTAAAACGATGAGCAAAACTGCTGTCAGCCTAAATTCATGACTGTCACGGAGGAGAGGTGGGGAAGGAGATGGTGGGTGAAGATCAGGAGAGAGAGAGGCCAGGCGATAGAATGGTGTCTGAAGGCGTGGGGGGGGGGGGGGGGGGGGGGGAGAGGAGGGGGGGTGTGCTAAATGCTCTTAGCTGAGCTGTCCAAACCAACGAACCATCTGTCTTCGATATACCGAACTGCTTCTCCAGAATCAATCGTGCAGGGCTACGTCAAGGACTTAGACTCACGATAGGCAAGTTTGGCTACGAATTTGTATGGGGATGACAACCAGTAAAACGGAATCACAATACCAAATCAAAAATAAGGAAATAAAATGTAGTGTTAAGTAGGCTGATTAATCATTCAGTATCTGACAACTATGGGTTCTAAAAGTTTTAAAGGAAAAAGAAAGAATAATTCTCACATCCTTGAAGCCATACGTAGTTATGAAGCGGCATCATAAGTAACCCTTTAACCTAAGGATACCTAATTAGTGTTACAGTGTGGCGTGCCATGATCATGTATTTCGAGTGTTATGACTTCTTAATAAGTGCCAGTGTATGAGTTTTTAAATACAAACTGAAGAAACCGATTTTTGTCATCCTTGGAAATAAAACGTCAACATATCATTACAACGTGATATTAACCGCGGGGGGGGGGGGGGGGGGGGGGGGGGGGGGGGGGGGGGCAGGCAGAATGCATGGGGGGGGGGGGGGGGGGGAAGGCAGAAGGATTTGCAGGATGCATTTGAACAAGGTATGATTCTTTAGCAGAACACGTTAAATCAAATCTTTCAAACCGTGGTCATTTTCTGTAAGCAGTGGAAGAGGGGGAGCTGTCTCCCTGGTCATTGCCGGTGCTGGGTCTACGACAGGGCCAGCCAGGATGTGACTGTGGACAGGGGCTAGAATGAACAGCGTGGGGTTATACACCACTAGAGCGGCACAGAAAATAAGATTGAAAAAAAAAAAACCCACCATGGATCTGTGTTTGCTGGTAAAACGTCTACTGTGCAAGACTGGTTGAAACATCGTGAAATGCCGCCCAAAACACATATTTTGGGATGGTGTTCTTCGCTTTAATTACTCCTCAGTCGGCTGTAAAGCAAAGCAATGCAAAACAACGAGCCAAAACATAGCACGAGTTTGACTGAATTACCCCTTGAAAAACGGTTCGCTGTTCTGGGATTTTTCAGTCACTGGCGGTCGCAAGGGGATCAGAGAGAGGGAGAGGAGGGATGGGTAGGGAGAAGGGCAAAGGAAGGGCATGGCAGTGGTTAGTGAAATATTAAGCTAATTGAGAACGCGCATCCTGACCAATTACAATGCTATAAATGTAACTGTTCTGTGCCTTTTCTGGTGAGAGAGTGAATGAGAGCGAGCGAGCGAACGAGCGTGGTGTGTGTGTGTGTGTGTGTGTTGTGTGTGTGTGTGTGTGTGTGTGTGTGTGTGTGTGTGTGTGTGTGTGTGTGTGTGTGTGTGTGTGTAAATAATGATTACATAGTATGCATACGATTACTTTTACACCTATGTACACCTAGATCACTCTCTGTGTTTTGTGCACCCCTTTAGAATGGGTGCGACGGCAGAGGTGGGGGGGGAGAGGTGAGTTTTAGGGGGGGGAGGGGGGGTAAATGAAAACGTATGTGCACGTGCGCGCGCGCGCGTGTGTGTGTGTGTGTGTGTGTGTGTGTGTGTGTGTGTGTGTAAGGAAGAGAAGAGAGAGAGAGAGGATTCGGATTCGGATTCGGATGTTTATATTCATACAGACCTCGGCCCCTTATGAAGGGGTAAATGAACATAATATATGAACTGAGAAAAAAAAACCTCATGACTGGAAAGCAAACAAACACAAACAATTCAGAACATCAAGATCGAGGTAGCTGTTTCTCTACATTTAAATGCCTTATACAAAAACAAAGACAAATTTCGAACAACTTCTGATGAAGAAAGAGAGAGAGACAGAGAGAAAAAGAGAAACAGACAGACACACAGACAGAGAGACGAACAGAGAGAGAGAGAGAGAGAGAGAGAGAGAGAGAGAGAGAGAGAGAGAGAAGAGACTGACACAATCATCACTGAAATCATCCAAACCATATGTCAGCGTCTCACCATTGGCGTCCAGTGTCCCTGCACTTCGCATGCACACTCGAAAAAACCCTCCAACAAACACAGCCTGCGCCATAAAGTTACCAGCCCACCAGGACACGGGAAACGCATCCGATACTCCAACCACCCACCCAGCACAGGCAAGGCAAGAATCCTCCCTTCCTACCACCCCCTCAACGGTGCCACATACACTCAGCCAACGCGTGGAAGAGTCCACTAATCCTTCACCACCGCTGCTGATGCCGTAATCCAGCGGGAAGATCTTGGACTCGTGTCACCGCCCTGGCTCAGAGTGTTATCTCAGACAAAAGCTGAAAACGCTGTGATAAGCCCTCAGACCTTCCCGTAAAGAGGGGACAGGAATACGGATTGTACAACCGGAAAATGCGTTGGCACAGTGATAAGACACCCTGTTTACAAAAGGAAAAAAAAATGCCGGGCTGTGTTTTGAAATTTCTGTATAGCACATGAATAAATCGAATTCTTTCCGTCCCGTTCTCTTTGCACCCACACCTCTCTAACCTGCACGCACGCACGCGCGCGCGCGCGCGCGCAAACACACACACACACACACGCACACGAGCGCACGCACACACACACACACACACACACACACACACACACACGCACGCACACGAGCGCACGCACAAACACACACACACACACACACACGCACACACACACACACACGCGCACGCACACAACACACACACACACACGCACACACACACACACACACACACACCCTCCCCCCCCCCCCCTCCTTTCCCACCTCTGCTCCAATCTGCTCTTACCCTTTGCGCACAAAAAACAGACCGACACGACCTGAACCTCGGGCACGGCAGGGTGAATGCTGTCGTCGTTTTGAATGTACCTTTGCTCTTCGAACGGGTATAACCCACCTTCTGTAACACACACTGGAATGTCCCTGACCAAGTCCTGTTGATACACCCGTTTTACATGGAAGACACAAACTAACTAATAAAGTCAAACGAAAGTTTCAAGTAAACAGCGGGCGCTGTTCTGCGGGTGCCCATTCTCTCGGAGGGAAAGGAAAAGCCGTCATCATCTCGTTTGGGACAGCAAGCCCCGTTTGCTCACGGAACAGAACGCCGATATTTTTTGTCGGAGAAAGCAGCTCATAGCTAGTATTAATATCAAAGGCATGCTTCACCTTATGTGATAAAAGCCCTGATTTTTCTTGAAATACACTGGCTCTCTCTCTCTCTCTCTCTCTCTCGATCGACGAAAAAAACTCGAATTCTTTCCCATTCTCTTCGGACAGAAAGGGACTGTCTTCTATATTCAAGACAGAAAAAGTACCCTCTTTACTGGGTTTGAGAAACGCTGGTTTTCTACAGACTTTAAAAACCATAGCCTCTGTTGAGATAATGGGACTCCCTCTCTCACCAAGGATAGCAAAGACCCCATTCTCTCTTTTGGACAGAGATCGAGAAAGCCTAGCTAGTTTTAAAGTATCTGTTTTCTATCAGGAGATATACAATACTCATACTGTCTCTCTTGGGGTACATCCTCGTTATTTCTTGAGAAAGGGAAACCTTTTTTTTCCAAAACCGCATATTATCTCTATGGACAGAAGGGAAAAAAACATATTCTCTCTATAAGGAAATAACAGTCTTTGCCGAAGTCTACAACAACAACAAAAATAACAACAATAACAGCAAGTCATATCAACCAGCCGTCGTGGCGCAGTGGTTGGCGTTGCGGATTGTGGGCTTAGAGGTCGAGTGGGTTCGATTTCCATCAGAGCCATTCAGCTGTGGAGTTTTCGGTCCTGGCCATGTCCTACTCACAGCACAGCGTGCTACGGGCTTAAATAGGAAGAATGACAACAACAGATTGGTGTCTGGCGGCGTAGCTAAGATTTCCTCACAAACACTGCAGGTATGTTTGTATCTCTCAAGCCTAGTTAATGGCAGGGTGTGTTAGATGTTAGTAATAGTAGGTTTCAGTCCTGTCACGTAGTTTCTGACCTTAATGGGACTCTATAGCATCATCTTCTCCATCCGCCTTCTCACCGAACAGCATAAAAATTCTGTGGCCCTTCATGCTCTCCTCTCATGGCAACCCCGGCTTCATTCCCTTTCCATGCTTACGCCCATGCTAAGTCCGTTGGCATTGCCAAGTTCATGTGGACTGTTGTTGGAAGGACGTGGCGACGCCTCCGGAGAGGGTCGCTCATTCCCACTGGCTGTGCCACAAAGCAATTACTGTCGTCAGCTGAAAATTTAGCTGGTGGTGTCTTGCAAGTGCTGGATCAGAACAGGCATCACTGAGCACAGCTGGAGTGATTTGACAGCAGTGCAGTGTCTCCTCTGGTGGGTTGCCTCAAGGCAGCTCAATGCTGACAGCCACCAGGGGATAACCGGTGCCGGAACTGCGACGGAACAAGCCAGGACGTGGCTGTAAACAAGGAGCCGGAGTGAGCGGTGCAGGAATAATGCCCTAACCCTTCTCTCTCGAATACGAAAGTCCATTTCCTCTCACTTGGAACGAAAAAAGGGGGTGGGGGTGGGGGAAAGGAGGCCGCCGGCACTCTTTTAACAAAACCCCGATCCCAGAATGAAAATATAATCTCCTCTGTCAGTGAGGTCCATATTCTGTCTTAGGACAGAAAAATCTATTCTCTCTCTCTCTCTCTCTCTCTCTCTCTCTCTCTCTCTCTCTCACACACACACACACACACACACACACACACACACACACACTGGACAGACAATTCCATCATTCTCCCTGCGGAAAGAACAGCCAAACTTTTGTGACAGGAAAGCCTGCACTGTCCTCCCTCGGGGGGAAAAAAAAACCCCAAAAAAAAAAAACGGTGTTGTTGTCCCTCTCTGCAGGAAAAAAAAAAGTTTCAATTATCTGTCGGCAAACTGAGAAGCTCACATACACTCTCGGTCGCGGGTGGAGGGCAGCTGTAGTGGGGAAGCGAACGGGGGTGGGCCTACATCCTCTATTGGATAGAAACCCCAGTATTCTCTCCATGGGAACACAGTAAATCCCGTTTTTTCTTCTCCGTGGGAATGGAAAAAAAAAAAAGACATTCTCTCTCTGTCTCTCTCTGGAAGCCAACATTCCACGTGAATAACTTGTTTGCAAAGTCAGTCGACCGAAACCAAAGCCACAATCATAGGCGCCGGTGCCCCTCCACGCACAAGTCACGCATGAAAAACTGACCGTAAGTAACATATGAATAATCAATGATCACTCCCACACACCAGCAACTGACGATTGTACTGCAAAAACAACAGCCATCACAACGAGGTCATTCCGACCACTCCGCTCTACCAAACGCATGAACAAATACTACAATATGCATGAAATGACAGCATCTGCTTCAGAGTACAACACTGTCAAACAGCAATTTGAAATAGGACTCGGTGTGAATCGAGCCCTGTCAGTAAATAAAATGACAATGATGTACCACAAAAAAAATGACAGAATAAAGCAAAAGAAGCCACGACGCTGAATTCAACAACAGAAAAATAGCCACAGTATTCGAGACAAACTGACAGCACAGTAGAACAACAAAATCAAACCAAAACTACGGCCTGAGTGTGGCTTCATGTGAAAGAGCTGGAACATGCCACTGAAACGGCCTAACACAATGGGGGGGGGGGGGGGGGGGGGGGGGGGGTGATGCATAGAAGATAAGCCACGGGAAGAAACAACAAGAACGACAAACCCATGCAAGTGCTCGCTCAGTCAAACGACATGCTGATAAAGGTGCCCGCGTACGACACACATGAATACATGGAGTCAGACAGACTGACAGACAGACAGAGGGCACAATAATAACGCACGGGATTTGAAATGATCTAAGAGATCGGGGCAGGCGCGACAACCACCACAGCAATCAATAACAGGGAGCTTTAGATCGGCTCACATTATCTGTCTTTTACTAGCCGAGTCTGTGTGTGTGTGTGTACGTGCGTGCGTTCGTGCGTGTATGTGTTTGAGTCTGTGGGTGTGTCTCTGCGAGAGAGAGAGGAGAGAGAGAGAGAGAGAGAGAGAGAGAGAGAGAGAGAGAGAGAGAGAGAGAGAGAGAGAGAGAGAGAGAGAGAGAGAGAGAGTTGAGTGTGTGTGTGTGTGTGTGTGTGTGTGTGTGTGTGTGTGTGTGTGTGTGTGTGTGTGTGTGTGTGTGTGTGTGAACGCGCGTGCGTTTGCGTGCATGCTGACAATCAGACCCACTGACTTCAATCGATTCGCGGTCAATGATAATAATTGATCATTTTCACCCAACCACTGCCCCCCCCCCCCCCCCCTCTCTCTCTCTCTCTCTCTCTCACACACACGCGCGCGCGCGCGCACCCACGCACACGCAGTTTGAAACCGCACACGCACGCATGCACGAAAGCATGCGCGCATGCGCGCGCGCACACACACACACACGGAGGGGGGGGGAGAGAGAGGGGGGGGGGGGGGTGTTATCATGCGTGTTCTCTTTCCCTCTCCACTTTCAATTTCTCTTAATTTCTTACATTGCACTGCATCTTTAGAGAAGTACATCTATCATGAAAAACACAGTATATTTGCATTACCTATACTGTAGTTTGCGTGTTTATTTTCACTGTACAGTATTATACTGATGTATCCATTTCATAATTGACCAAAGCTTATACATGATTGAAACATCTGAAATTGTTCGTTTTCGGTTACCGTTTAATTCACACAACACACACACGCGCGTGCGCGCGCTACACTGTGTGTGTGTGTGTGTGTGTGTGTGTGTGTGTGTGTGTGTGTGTGTGTGTGTGTGTGTGTGTGTGTGTGTGTGTAGTGCGGTGTGGTGTGGTGTGGTGTGGTGTAGTGTAGTGTGTAGTGTAGTGCAGTGCAGTGCAGTGCAGTGCAGTGCAGTGCAGTGCAGTGCAGTGCAGTGCAGTGTACAGTGCACACACAGTGCACACACACACACACACACACGCACACGCACACGCACAGACACACGCGCAGGATCCTACTTCGGTCCCTTTATGGACCAGTACTTTCACCTGATTTACTGTCAAACAGCAACATTTACCAAAACAGATGTATGAATGAATGAACTGACCGACTGATCAATCAACTGACTGATATGGATATAACCGAACATTTCAAAGTCATTACAGCCATGACAAGCATTTTTTATTTCAAGGTGTCCTTGTAACAGTCCTACAGTTACTGGTAACTACCGTTCCTTTGGAGAAGTTTCGGAAGTAGTTGTAGTGTTGCAGCGTTATCATAGCGTTTCTGAACTAAGGTAACTCTCTGGAAGCTATCGCTGCGGTTAAAAGAGGTGATTCCTGACATACGTTCCTAAGACTGCTTTTCAATCCCACTGTATCAGAGGTCGTTTGTAATCGTATGCCAAAGTACTGGACAATCCGTCCA
Organism: Conus betulinus; assembly: GCA_016801955.1. Taxonomy (NCBI): domain Eukaryota; kingdom Metazoa; phylum Mollusca; class Gastropoda; order Neogastropoda; family Conidae; genus Conus; species Conus betulinus. The sequence continues at coordinate 95,038 of JADBJO010005165.1, forward strand.
TTAACACCGAGCAAAAAGACGCGAAAACTAAGGCACCCGCCAAAGCGCACATTTCCTAAACATGGATCGGCACCCAAAGGTTAGTTTTGTCAAGCGGATTCGTACCGAATGTTGATGGGTTAGGTGCTGGGCCACGTTTCATCTTAACAAAAAGTTTCATTAAAATCACTGATATCTACCCCCCCCCCCCCTCTCTCTCTCTCTCTCTCTCTCTCTCTAGATAAATCTCTAGATAGATAGACAGACAGACAGATAGATGTTATATCATTTATTCATTTATTTTGGCATTATCTTGTTTACCAAGCAAACCAACCAACAGACGAGGGGATAAAGACGTGAAATCCATGGCGGAGCAAACAGGCCAAGCTAGCCACGTACAGCACGTTATGGGGGACGCCCCACTCGTACCCACCAAGGCCCAGAACTAGGGGCACCGTTCCTGGTCTTACCCGAGGAAGACATGGCCCCTCACCACCCCCGGCACGTCAGGGCCCATCTGTCTTGCACGACAGAGAACTGTCGCCCGCCTTTGTCGGGAACCGCGCTCGCCTTTTGTTATCTTTGTTCCCCGTTCCTAAGTCGGCAGCAATAGGGGGGGATTATTGCGTCGCGATAGGAATTATATCGTAATCGGGTGACATAAGTTCTCTCCCCCTGCATGTCTATCTGTCTCTGTCTGTCTGTCTGTCTGTCTGTCTCTCTCTCTGTCTCTCTCTCTCTCTCTCTCTCTCTCTCTCTCTCAGGTACTGAATCCGCTCGCCCGCAGCAGTCTACTGATAGTTTTTTCTTTCCATTTTGGCGTTTCGTTATGTGCGATCCAGCGCGTATTCGTGCATCTATCTGTGTGTGTGTGTGTGTGTGCATGTGTGTGTGTGTGTGTGTGTGTGTGTGTGTGTGTGTGTGTGTGTGTGTGTGTGCTTGTGTGTGAGCATGCGTGCGCACGCGCGCCTGTGTATGTGTTTGTTCGTGCGTGCGTGCGTGCGTGCGCGTAAGCGCACGCGTCTATGTGCTTGTGTGTGAGTATGCCTGCGCTCGCGCCTGTGTGCGCGCGCGCGCGTAGTGATCGGGAGAAAGGCAGGTATTGGGGAAGGAAGGGGGAGTTGGATCTAAACTTCATGCACTTGTATTCCTGAAAAGAAAGATAGCGAGCATAAATCAATAAATTTGCAAGACTACAGCGGAATGTCATTGTATGATACCGATTTGCATTTGGCTTCACGTTTCTCCTTGGAGCTTACGCGATGAATTTTGCCTACCGTTCCTTTGTTTTGTTTCGCTTTGTTTTGAGGATCAATTAACTGTAAACAATAAATCTCTGACTTCCTTCCCCTGCCATTCCGCTCCTCTCTGTCTGTCTGTCCGTCTTTCGCTGTCTCTGTCCTCCTTCTAGTCTGTATATTGTCTGTCCGTCTCTCTCCTCTCTCCTCTCCCTCCCTCTCCTTTCTCTTTCTGTCCCTCCTTCTCTCTCTCCCTCCTTCCCTCGGGGGCGTCCAATATCGCCTATTCCAGTTTCACCTACGCTTTGTTGTTCAAATTAGCAAGATGGCTTCCCCTGACCCGTGCAGTTTCACCTACTCAGTTGTTCCCCTCCTTTTTACAGAATATGCCAAAAGTCCAATTTCACCTACCTCGGGGTTGGCAAGCCGTCAGATTTCACCTACGACCTGTGGACCTGTGAACTGTATTTTTCTTGTTCTCTCTCTCTCTCTCTCTCTCTCTCTCTCTCTCTCTCTCTCTCTGCATGTCTTGTCCACTTTTTTAAAAAAATTTTTCAATATGAAACTGACTCAGTCTTTTCTCATAACTTCACACTGACTCGTACTTTTGTAAAGTGTTTGAAATGTGAAATTTACTCAGTCCCTTCACCGACTCGTACACACTGGTTCATCTGTCTTCTCTGCAACCATGGAGCATGAATTGTCTGCACAAACAGAGGGGGGGGGGGGCAAGAATTAATTCTGGATGGTCACATCTTTCTTCTGAATAGGAAAAGTGACACCTCAGTGTTTTGGAGATGTACAAATTACGAGACCTGTTCAGCAACAGTCACCGCATCGCTGGAAGATGACAGCATAACAAAAAATTGGGAAGAACTACAACCACCAGCCCCTGAAGCTGTCAAGACGCAAACGCAGGTGCCTGTCAAACGCCTGCACAGCGAAGCATTTTCAGCCGCTGAAAACGGCGATGATGACTTCGCTGCAGCCCGACCAACGTTTCAGTGTGTGAGGTCCACGCTGTATAACCAACAGAGGAAGACGCTGCCTGCATTTCCTCGCAGAATTCTGGAAGTTTTTGCCTAAAACTGACCGACAGATAAACAAACAACAACACACCGGTACGAGTGAAGGCATAACGGCCGTGACTGACGTCATAATGCGCCAGTCTCGTTCAGGTCTTGGTATACGTCTGCTGGAAGCCACGCTGCGCCTGTGCACCATGACACAGAACGAACTGTGGAGGGTAAAAAACACTGAACAGACGGCAATGCTTTCCAAGGCTTTAGTACCCACTACTTTCGCAGTGACCAGCGCTGTGGGTTCCATGCACTGCTACAGTGTTCAGGGAACAGTCTGGCGTTTTCACCGATCTGTTGCAAACATAGACACAGTTTGAAAACAGAGAAGAGGACACACGGAAGGTTTGGAGAGAGGCGCTGGGAAGTGAGGGGGGAAGGCACGGAAAAAACAAACAACAATACAGCCACGGGACTTTGTAATTCCAAGTGTGTAATTTTAGATGATTTTTTATGATACCAACTACAACTACCAGCTTTTAAACGAGGAAGATCAAAATGATCATTTTCAGCCGAGACAAGCCATGGTACACCATGTGAGGAAGCGTTTCTAAATACTGTTTTAATGCACGCTACACCATTGGTCGTCATTTTTTCTGTTGCTCCCATCATGTCTACTTTCCAAGTGTCAAAAGACACACAGATGCTGCATGCATATAAGCGATGGGCACATCTACAGGAAAACGGAAAGAGAGACACGGGGAAACGAAGATGGAGGGGAAATTAGCCATAAGACAGACGAGGCAGCTCAACAAACCTGCAAGCTGGGTTTCCTTTCTCAATGTCCTCTCTCTCTCTACTATTTTTTCACCACGACCGCCTGCCTTCTCGCTCCACCCCCCCCCCCCCCCCCCCCCCCCAACTGCCACCACTTGATCCCTCTCTCTGTCCCCTGAACGTCATGTCAGCATTCGGTAGGTTAACGAGCAAAAACAATGCCCCACATGATTCCAGGACACCTAGAGAGAAAATGGACTCCGTAAAAGTACTCAACACATGCATGCGGATTGCTATAAAACTCTCAAACGTGAGAATGAGGATAGAAAACTCTAAACAAACGAGAGAATGAGAGCGAGAGAAAGACAATGGGGGGGGGGAGAGAGAGTACCGGAAAGGTGACAGGAGAAAGAGAGGGTTTTTTTTGGGGGAGAGAGACGAGAGAGAGAGAGAGAGAGAGTCCAGAGAGAGAGAGAAAGGGGTTCGACGGGGGGGGGGGGGGGGGGTAGCCGGAAAAGAGAGAGAGCGAGAGAGGGAGAGGAGAGAGGGAGAGGTAAGAGAGAGGAGATATGGTACGACAGGTTGGGAAGAGAGAGAGGCAAATTAGGAGAGAGAGAGACGGAGAGAGAGAGGGGAGAAGCAGGCCTAGGATCCGCTATTACCTCAGAAAGATTCGCGAACGCCCCGACCACAGACACAGTGCAAGGGAAGTAATCGGTACACCCCCCCACATAATCCACATCTTTTCCTTCAGGTAAAGACACACCGACAAACAGAAGCCACTTAGAGAGAGAGAGAGAGAGAGAGAGAGGTGGGGGAAAGAGAGACGACGTAGAAAGGTATGCAAGGACAGGGGGAGGGAAGGAGTAAGTGGGACAGGAGGAAAACGGAGAGGGAGGGGGGAGAAGCAGGGGGGAGTGAGGACGTAAAATAGGCCGGAGAGAAATCGAGGAGGGGGGAGAGAGGAGAAACAAGAAATGAAGAACACTGTGCAATGCGCGCGCGCGCGCGCGCGCGTGTGGTGTGTATAGTGTGTGTGTGTGTGTGTGTATTGTGTGTGGGTGTGTGTGTGTGTGTGTGTGTGTGGTGTGTGTGTGTGTGTGTGAGAGAGGAGAGAGAGAGAGAGAGAGAGGAGAGAGAGAGAGAGGAGAGAAGAGAGGGAGAGAGAAGCAGGGTGCATGAACATAACACTGAGGAGAGAGAGAGAGAGAGAGAGAGAAGGGAGACGAGAAGAGGAGAGAGAGAGGGAGAGAGAGAGGAGAGAGAGGGAGAGAGGAGCACGAACATAACACTGAGAGAGAGAGAGAGAGAGAGAGGAGAGAGGAGGAGGAGATAGAGAGGAGAGAGAGAGAGCGAGAGGGGAAGAAAGAGAGGAGAGAGAGAGAAGAGGAGGGAGAGGAGAGGCGAACAGGGAGACATGAGAGAGAGAGAGAGAGAGAGAGAGAGAGAGAGAGAGAGACACAGAGAGAGAGAGAGAGAGAGAGAGAGACCAGAGGTGCAGAACGAGAGAGAGGAGCAGAGGAGGAGAGACGAAGAAGGAGAGAGAGAGACCAGAGAGAGAAGGGAGGGAGAGAGACGGGGAAAGACAGAGACAGAGACAAGAGAGACAGAGAGAAAACAGAGAGGAAGAGATAAGAGACAGAGAGGAAGAGACAGAGACAGGAGACAGACAGACAGACAGACACAGAGACAAACAAACAGAACCGACCGGAAGAAAGACGTTCAGAGAGGCAGAACCGACAGCATCTCACACAACTTACTGGGAATCGGCGTCTCCAGAAGCGGCAGGCTCGCCGGAACCGGAAGTCTCCACCGGAACCGGCTCCATGCTGGCCGCCTTGGACTTCCGGCGCTTGTCGCCGCTCTTGCGGGTCTTTTTTGGACACGGGCAGGCGTTTGCCTTTCTCCGCTTTCTTCTCCTCCTTCGGCGGCGGGGTGGGCACCGAAACT
>JADBJO010005165.1:107500-122500 GCA_016801955.1 Conus betulinus
AAGAGGTTGAAACGCGTCGTGTTTTGTCTTGTGATTTGTTTTTGTCCTGGTATCTGGCGGATTTCCTTTCATTTCCTTTTAAAATGTGTTTGAATTTCCCCCTGCAGTCACCTCACTTTGACACTGAGCTGAGCTGACCTATGGCAAGAGAAGTCATTGAATACGATCCAACGCATTAAGGAATAGAATCTACAAAGGTCACTGGGTTCAAATCTGCAAGCAACAGTTGAAGAAATCCATAAACGAAACAGGAGTCAAAAGACATGTACCCGCATAATTTCCAAAAATATAAAAGCCACGATTTTGAAATTGGGAACAGATTTAATTCATTATCTTGTTCCAACGTACATTGAATTTCATTGGGATCGAATGAAACGGTTGTTGATTTACACACAATTTAAACAGAGGATGGGTCGAAATCAAAGTTCGCAAAATCTGTTCAGTTCACAAAATCATTTCAATAGTGGGTGTGGCCACCGCCATTGGCGAGACATTCCACGCAGCGACTCCTCATCGAGTTGACCAGTGTTCTGATGACCCTCTGAGGGATTCTCTGCCATTCCAGTTGCAGCATTTGGAAGAGATCCTGGCGGTCTCTGGGAGGTGGATGGTTCTCCTTCACACGTCTCCCCAACTCATCCCACATATGCTCGATGGGATTGAGGTCGGGACTATACGCCGGGAAGATCATCCTGTTGATGCCGGCCTGCACAATGAAGTTTTCGGCCACCCGGGCCCTATGTGGCCGAGCATTGTCGTCTTGGAAGACTGCCATGGGTCCTATCCGTTGCATGGTCGGAACAACGAAAGGCGCCAGGATTTCATCCCGATAGCGGATGCCTGTGAGGTTTCCATCAATATGGTAGAGTGGTGTCTTGTGGTGGAGGCTGAAGGCACCCCATACCATAACAGATCCTCCCCCAAAGGCCTGGTCTGGCGAACAGCTGCATCAATGTAACGTTCACCAACACGCCTCCAAACTCTAGTTCGGCCGTCATTGTGTTCAAGACTAAACCGCGACTCATCTGAAAAGAGGACCTGGGACCACTGTTGTTGGTTCCATCTCACATGACGATGGGCAGAAAGCTCGGCGAGCCAGCCTATGGGCTGCTAGCAGTCGTGGTCGAACAGCTGGGCGACGTGATCTGAGGCCGAAGTGGTGAAGACGGTTTCGTATGGCTTGACGGCTGAGGAGGATGGGTGTTATTTGCCATACGAAGCTGCCTTTGGATGCTGGTGGAAGTGGTATCCCGCTGCAATAGGGCCTGCCTCTCGATCGATGAAACGATCTTCTCTGGGAGTAGTCTGCCTAGGCCGACCTGACCGTGGCCTCTCTTCAACGCTGTTGGTCGCCCTAAAACGCTGATTCAGTCTAACAATAACTGAATGATGCACACCAAGTCGTCGCGCCACTTCAGCCTTTGCAATGCCATCTTGTATCCACGCAATCGCCCTGGTTTTGTCAAAGGTGCTAAGTTTTCTTCGTGGTGGCATGGTGAGAAAAGGGCTGACAGTAACCAACCCCGCGCTTAAACAGCCAAAAGAAGGGGCATAAAAACTCACTTGAGAGACTGCTCTTGCACGGGAAAAAAGAATTTTTCATTTTACACATCTTGTGTCGCCAGCAAGCTTGATGCAAAACAGGCACAGTTAACGCAACTTTGCACTTTTTATCCCGCGCGGTAACGAGGTCACCAAGACCCCCGTGCGCACTACCAGTTGACACAGGCTGGATTACACACTGCTGTGTGAGATTCCATCATTGGTTGCCGCATAACAAAAAAAACAATGTTTTTTGAAGGGATGAATCAACCCCCTGTGTGCAAAGGCCTGTGCTTAACTTTATGTGACTAGTATATATAAAGAAATAAACACCATGACAGAAACTCACAACACAATGTGTGTAAATAATACGGTCTCAATTCCTCAAACATCAATTATATAGATAAATCCACAACCCCCCCCCCCCCTCCCCCCCAAACCAATCCCAGGGAAACAACGTATTGAACTGCCGAAAACTGCAGACAGAAAGAACTGGCGGATTAATAACAACAGATTTAAAAGCTTCTTTTAAAAAAAGAAAAGAAAAAGAAAAGAAAAGAATGATACAGCAGCTACCGACAAGCCTTAGACAAAATCTCGATCTCCAATAGCGAAAGCAATACTCAAAATGTTGCAAATGATTGGCACTGGAATTTTAAAAGAAGTCAAGAAATTTGCTTATCCTTATTAATCATTCCAAAGAAATTTGTTCATCACAATAACTTCATAGTTCTCACTCAGTTGTTTGGCTACATTCTGGAGTTCACAACTACTAAAAAATTTTGTGTATATTACTGATATTACTGTTTGTAATCCTACTGTTTAAAAGTACACACATTCCGTCATTGGGGGTGATGTCTACATACAACACCGGTGCGCATGTATTTTTTTCTTCTTTTGCGCGCGCGTGTGTATGTGTGTGTATGGGGGGGGGGGGGGGGGGGGGCCTATCTATCCATCTGCCTGCCGGCATGCCTGTCTGTCTGTCCGTCTTTATCATTCAAAGATCCGGATAAAGTTGATGTCTGCACAGGTGTGGACCCCAGAGCGAAGATCTCTAACATGTCGGTCCAAAGCGAGGATTGAACCTAGAAGCCTTACATCAAAGAGAACAATCCTTCATCCAGCGGCTAACAGGCCCCTTGCATCAAGAGAACAATCCTTCATCCAGCAGGCTAACCAGGCCCCTTACATCAAAGAGAACAATCCTTCATCCAGCAGGCTAACCAGGCCCTTACATCAAGAGAACAATCCTTCATCCAGCAAGCTAACCAGGCCCCTTACAACAAGAGAAAAATCCTTCATCCAGCAAGCTAACCGGGCCCCTTACATCAAGAGAACAATCCTTCATCCAGCAGGCTAACCAGGCCCCTTGCATCACGAGAACAATCCTTCATCCAGCGGGCTAACCAGGCCCCTTGCATCACGAGAACAATCCTTCATCCAGCGGGCTAACCAGCCCCTTACAACAAGAGAACAATCCTTCATCCAGCAGGCTAACCGGGCCCCTTACATCAAAGAGAACAATCCTTCATCCAGCGGGCTAACCAGGCCCCTTGCATCACGAGAACAATCCTTCATCCAGCGGGCTAACCGGGCCCCTTACAACAAGAGAACAATCCTTCATCCAGCAGGCTAACCGGGCCCCTTACATCAAGAGAACAATCCTTCATCCAGCGGGCTAACCAGGCCCCTTGCATCACGAGAACAATCCTTCATCCAGCAGGCTAACCGGGCCCCTTGCATCAAGAGAACAATCCTTCATCCAGCAGGCTAACCGGGCCCCTTACATCAAGAGAACAATCCTTCATCCAGCAAGCTAACCAGGCCCCTTGCATCAAAAGAACAATCCTTCATCCAGCAAGCTAACCAGCCCCTTACATCAAGAGAACAATCCTTCATCCAGCAGGCTAACCAGGCCCCTTGCATCAAGAGAACAATCCTTCATCCAGCAGGCTAACCGGGCCCCTTACATCAAGAGAACAATCCTTCATCCAGCAAGCTAACCAGGCCCCTTGCATCAAAAGAACAATCCTTCATCCAGCAAGCTAACCAGCCCCTTACATCAAGAGAACAATCCCTTCATCCAGCAGGCTAACGGGCCCCTTACATCAAAAGAACAATCCTTCATCCAGCGGGCTAACCGGGCCCCTTACATCAAAAGAACAATCCTTCACCCAGCAGGCTAACCAGGCCCCTTACATCAAAAGAACAATCCTTCACCCAGCAGGCTAACCAGGCCCCTTACATCATCAAAAGAAACATCCTTCACCCAGCAGGCTAACCAGGCCCCTTACATCAAAAGAACAATCCTTCACCCAGCGGGCTAACCAGGCCCCTTGCATCAAAAGAACAATCCTTCACCCAGCAGGCTAACCAGGCCCCTTACATCAAAAGAACAATCCTTCATCCAGCGGGCTAACCAGGCCCCTTACATCAAAAGAACAATCCTTCATCCAGCAGGCTAACCAGGCCCCGCTGCCCCTACCTTTCTACAGTCAGAGTTTTTTTTTTGAGGGAAAAATACTTCTAGACTCGATCGAAAGCACGAAAAGGAAAGACTGCGGTCTTCCTTGCTGCCTGCTGTAAAATCGTTCGCCAGATAATAATTCCATAGAAAACAATTCGTCCGTCCGTAAGACCCTGTTATTGACAGAACGTTGAACTCATCATCTATGTTCTAATGCCCAGCTGCAACATCATCTATTAAAAAAAAAAAAAAAAAAGAACTGTGACTCGAGGTTTAAAACGTCATAAAACACACAAACGTCATATTGATCAGTTGTTGGTATTTTGTTGTTTTGATTTTTTGTTTTCTTTATTGGGAATAACAATCTGCCACAATAGCATTTTACAAACAACAGCATTTTACAAGCGGCATGTTTAATAATAAAAAAAATGCAGATTTTATTTTTCTTATAGTTACAATGTATGGGAGTTAAAAAAAAATCTCTACAAATCTCTACAAGCTCTTTCTCTGTGTTATGATAAAGATTGTTATGATAAAGATTGAAATATGTTGCAATCTCTCTCTCTCTCTCTCTCTCTCTCTCTCTCTCTGCCGGCATGTGTGTGTACGTGTGTGTCTATGTGCGCGCGTGTGTGTGTGTGTGCATGTGGGTGAATGAGCGCGCGTGCGCGTTTGCATATATGACATCATCGAATGCACGAGAAGTCGCGGACAGGTATAAAAGTACACATCCAATTTTTCATATAATCTTCTCTTCAACCATGCACTACATGTCCATAAAACACCTACATTGATTCTAGTCCCGTCTTAAATCGCAACTGGTCCGAGTTTACCTTTCTGTTGATTAATTAACGCAACGAATTTCTCAGATATGTGTTACTTAACTGATGCAGGTTATGCGTTAAGTGAAAACTTAGAAGAAGAAGAAGAAGAAGAAGAAAAAAAAAGAAAAAGAAGAAGCAGAAGAAAGAAGAAAAGCCGTAATTACTAATAGACGCTGCCTCGGAATGGTCTTTTAGTTTCAAGACGGGAGTTTGGAATTAAAATTTCATCAGTTCTATATCTGTGCACAGTTTCTGAGTTCACACCCTTCACGACAAATGCGGTATGACCTCCACGGTCGGCAGGGTTAAAAACAACTAAAGACCACACAACACACATGATTTGGGGGGTTGGAACGAAGAAAAGTCCGAACTAAACCAAACAACACTTCAGACTCTGGAGGTCTGGAACGAAAAAAAAAAAGTCCGAACTAAACCAAACAACACTTCCAGACTCTGGAGGTTTTGGACAAGGAAAAGTCCGCACTAAACCAAACAACACTTCTAAACCCTGGAGGTTTGGAACGAAAAAAAAAGATCCGAACTAAACCAAACAACACTTGCAGACTCCTCCCAGAAAGATACCCGGCACATCGACCTTACCTCCACGAGACCCGCCAATCACTGGTTCATACTGCACCGCTGATCAGCCGCTTGCTGTAATGCCCACCTTGCAACACTCGATCAGCCAGCCTATTTCGGGCCACGTTACGCGAGTCGGAGGGCAGAAGAAAAAAAAAAGTGAAGTGAAAACAGTGACGGGTGGGTGCCATCCGGCTGCGCGACGAGTCAATAACTGGGTGAATGGCTAGAAACGGGTGGGACGCGGGCTAAACAAAAGCCGTGGGGGCAGCGACACAACACAATCCATTTGGCTAAACGTTGCTAGCGGACCCTGCCACTCTCGCGTGTTCGATTTTCTTGGGCGCGCTGTGTGTGCTGTGTGTGTGTGTGTGTGTGTGTGTGTGTGTGGTTCTTCAATTTAACGTCTTTTCACTAAATGTGATATTAGACAATCAACGTATGTGTGTGTGTGTATGTGTGTGTGTGTGTGTGTGTGCGAGCGCGCGCGTGTATGTATGTGTGTGTGTGTGTGTGTGTGTGTGTGTGTGTGCGCGCGCGCGTGTGTGTGTGTGTGTGTGTGTGTGTGTGTGTGTGTGTGTAGGGGGTCGTGGAAAAGGAGGTGGAGAGAGGGCGAATAATGAACAGACAAACATCAATCCAGCCGACTCCCTGTGTGTGTACCTGGCCGGTGGAAATCCTGTTAAATCTTCACTCATCAAATATTAAGGCAACTTGCTAAACTACATTTTCATATCTACATACATGTGTGCGTGTTTCTGTGTGTGTGTGTGTGTGTGTGTAGGAAATCCCATTTTATCTTAAGTCATTAGCACTTTGAGGATCGTGCTCTCTCTCTCTCTCTCTCTCTCTCCTCTGTGTGTGTGTGTGTGTGTGTGTGTGTGTGTGTGTGTGTGTGTGTGCGCGCGCGCGCGCGCGCGCGCAAGCGCGCAAGCGCGTGCGGCGGGCGCGTGCGTGCGTATGTGCGTGCGTATGTGTAGTGGAAATCCCGTTTTAATCATCACTCATCAAATATTCAGCGGGCTCGCTGAATCCTACAAACAATCGACGTCAACCTAATATCACATAAATTCATCAGTATTCAGTTTCCAGTTTATTCTGGAGATGCACCTTCTTTTGGTGAAGCAAAGTACGCCGCTTGCATTGGATAGCTGACAGCTTATGAAGTCCATTCCTCTGTCAGGTGACCTAATTTTTAGTGACGTCATTTTGTGTCCAATCAAGAACAAAAGCAACAACAAATGGAACAAATTGCCGGTAAAACCATGTCCCTGGACTTTCTGTTGCTTTTCATAGTTCTCAGCGCTGTGGTTGACTTTATAAACAATATTTTCTTTCCGGAATTTAACAAAAGTCTTCTGAAAATGGCAAACGTGGCTTTTTTTTTTTTTTTTTTTTTTTTTTTTTTTTTTTACATCCACCATGTTGCTCTGAGGATCCACAGTGAAACGTTCAGGGCATTCGCCCGGTAAGCTGGTTGTCGTTGAGTTCCAATCACTCGTGGGGTCGGGATTTTTGAGTCTGTGGACCCTCTCCATCCAATCAGTCCCAAGGGGTACCTGGTTCGGGTCATGGAAGGTCAAAGGTGGTGACGGGAGAGGGAGGGCCTCCGCCTTTCCTTTATGCCATGCAACCCCCCCCCCCCCCCCCCCGCCCCCCCCCCCCCCCATCCCACGGTGAACCTCTGAGAGTTTACTGCCCCTGTGACCATTACGGAAAGGGACCTTATCGTAAGCCTCTCCCTTCTCCCTTGGCCTTTGAAGAAATTAGGGATACGTATTCCTACGTTTTTCTTTGGTATTGTTTTCATCTGCTCGGATCACGCGGACATCTGCAAGTGTTTGTGTGATGTTCACCTTTACACATGACACCTGTTCATGTTTCCTGCCATAATTATAACGTTAACAGACTTCAAGCCGAAGTTAAAAAAAAAAAAAAATCCGAAAATAGTGAACAAAATCAAACTTTTTGACGGCTGGAGCGAAACAGATTCGAAGCCATCGTTCTTATCCCAGGTCCCTGTACCACTTCTTTCTCCTCTTTAAAAAAGAGAAGGAAACAAAGGGACACAAATGGGAAGGAACAGAGAGAAAGAGCAGCCATCCGAGAATACACGAGCGTAGTCAACGAACCGGCCCCTGCCTGTTTGTTGGCGGACTTGGACGTCTGGGGTATACTTGCTAGGCAGAGTGATAAACAGCATCACACACAGCAGTCTGTGCCGGAGTGATTGGCAGTTTGGATTTGTGTGTGAAACGTACATTCAGTAAACAGCGGGACATCTCAAGCGTAGGTGGCCCTGCCACATAATTCCTTTTGTTTTCGCTAGGCATGGTTTAGTGTGGCATGGGGCAAGCACAACTTTAATCAGCTTATATCAGAACTGGCCATTTTTCATCTCTACACACCGAGAATAAGACGAATCGAGTATTTGTGCTCTGTGAACTTTGCATGCCAATACATGAAATCGGAAATGTTTGTAGTCTGAACAGAGATCTGTTCTAAAAGGTAATTTTGATTTAGAGATAAATCTCAAGATGATATATTTAAATAAAATTATTAACAAATTGTTTTGTATTAATAGCACACCTGGAGCAAACTGGGATGATAAATGCCAAGAAGCCTAAAATTTAACCAATGACAGGAGTGATTTCTTAACGGAGACAGGCAGGTGTAGATGTATACAGAAACTAACAAACAAGCTTTCAGGCTGTAGCAGTTTAAAGACGACGACTGCAGGCCAATGGCACCGGCAGTACACAGACCACGCACACAGAGCACACCGCGAAGTCCAAGACCAATGGCACCGGCAGTACACAGACCACCCACACAGAGCACACAGGGAAGTCCAAGACCAATGGCACCGGCGTACACAGACACGCACACAGAGAACACAGGAAAGTTCAAAGCCTCCTCACATACCCCAGCCTGACACACATAGTCTGGAACACCAACAGGAGAAATGTTCTAACATGTCAAAAGAATCGTTCCTCAACTTCAGTGCCACCAAATGTGGGCTGCTGCAGACAGGGACTGACTAAGAGGAGAGTCGGATTGTCCTCATTATCAAAGTCTTCCTTCTGCAGTAAACACACTCCGACTGACTGACAACAAAGAAGAACGGAGGGGGGGGGGGGGGGGGTCGTTTGATTTTTAATAACAAAAAAAAAAAAAAAAATTCCCAACGTTTCAGTCTTACAGAATCAAAGAAGATGGAGGAACGCAAAGCTAATAAACCTCCAACCTACTTAAATCAAGTTTGACCCCACATGTCTCAAACACTGACATTGTTAACTGACAATGAAAGTTTAGACGCGAAACGTGCTTTCCTGGCAAACCAAACGACTCGTCATTTTGGTTACTGGCATACGCTGACCACCATTCTTTCTCATGACCTTAAAGCTGCGTCGTCATTCGTATGTAAGTATCTTGTATTAATCCCTCACGTTCCTTCATAAAAGAAATGTGGAACAGAGGACGGGAAGGCGTCGAGGACGTTTTGTCAAATATTACCTTTCGTCAAATATTTATCCCCTTCAGGATATCTTTTTTTATGTTATCATCTGTGCTCACATTTTTAATACCAGGCTAGTAGTAAATTTTCACGTCTTGATAACAGGCATATGCATGTAAAAAAAAAAAAAAAAAAACCTGTTACGTCATGTTGACATACTCCAGTACATACAGATCAAGCAGGGCTCGGACCGTGGCGTGCTTATCACCGTGTCCTGATGCAACTGTATATAGTGATAACTATTACATTACTTTCAACATAATTATCATTATCATTTTATTATTATTGTCATTATCATCATTATCATTATTACATTCATCTTCATTATCATTATTCGCGCTTTTTGATTGTCATCGAAAATTTCTGTTGCGCACTGCCCTTCATTTATGTTTTTTTTTTTTTTCATTCATGTTGAAATGAATGAAATACTGAAGGCTCTAATGAACAGAAGCACTACAACTTCCGGGTGTATCTTCCGGGTCGGGCTGACGTCAGGAAATGATTATGGCAAAACGTTTGCAGCATTAACATGTACGCTTTCTGAAACGAAACATGATTCAACAACAACAACAACAAAAACCCATAAAGAACAACGCACGCACGCACTAAACGAACCAATCAACGAACGAACAAAGCAGCCACGGCAAACTATCCCGTCAAAATCCGGCAGCTCCACGGAAATGAATGAATTGATCGCCATTTCTCTCGGTCGAGAGTGAACCGAGGACTGAATATATAGGGCAACACAGAAACCCAAAGACAAGCGTTTGAATCGTGTGGATTTCGGGGTGTACTCCCGTCCCGTCACGGTGCCGGTCAATAGCACTGGCCGACTTGTGCAGGTGATGAAAAGGGTCAAGGTGGACGAGGTGGACTGGTATGGGGAGGAGATGGCGAGTGTCGCAGTGTTTGAAAGCGGGGATGGGGGTGGGAGAGATGTGAAAGAGCAGGCGGCCAGGCGTGTACATACTGGGGGGAAAGGGAGGTAGTAGTAGGGAGAGAATGAGATTGACAATGGCAGTCCAAACATTCGCTGCGCGCGCGCGCGCATGTGTGTGTGTGTGTGTGTGTGTGTGTGTAAGTGTGTAAGTGTGTGTGTGTGTGTGTGTGTGTGTGTGTGTGTGTGTGTGTAAGTGTGTGTGTGTGTGTGTGTGTGTGTGTGTGTGTGTGTGTGTGCGCGCTATGAGTGTATGTGCGTAAGTGTGTGTGTGTGTGTGTGTGTGGTGTGTGTGTGTGTGTGTGTGTGAGAGAGAGAGAGAGAGAGAGAGAGAGAGAGAGAGTGTGTGTGTGTGTGTGTGTGTGTGTGTGTGTGTGTGTGTGTGTGTGTGTGTGTGTGTGTCCACGTAATCATGCTGCACACACACACACACACACACACACACACACACACACACACACACACACACACACACACAGTTTTTTCTCTCCCGTCTTTTGTGCTCGCAAACACACACAGACATACCCCCCTGCCCCCCCTTACACCATACACGTCTGCATACACATTTATTTTTTACTTTGAATGGCGTTTCCTCCACATGATGACAAAAAGCTATGAGAAATCACATATGACATCAACTTTAAGAAGGAAAAAAAAAACATCAAACTAAATCCACAGCTGCTTTTAAACTATTTCTGTGGGCTCCAAATAAAATAGCCTGTTCGCGCTAAATGACGTTACACACGACTGAACAAAACCTCAAGATTCTTGGTAGCAGGATGCATCTCCAACTGAAGCTTTTTTTAAAAAAAAAAAATAAATAAAATAAATAAATAAATAAAAACTCTTCTTTACATTTTTTTTTTTTTTTTAGAAACAGCTGAACAATATTCAAAAGCAACGTCCTGAATAATTCTAGACAACTGCCGGCAAATTCGGCTCAGCTTGACAACACAGGTATTGTGCAGCGAGTAATCCTACGTAGCCAGTTTGACACACCGAGAACAATAAGGGATCTGGTCGCACGACCCAAACCGATGCATTGGGATTGAACAGACGTGACGCGTACAACTTTTGCAACTGACAGGTGAACGCATTAATTTCTACGGAACGAGAGAAAGCCAAAAGTCTCAATATCAGAATGAACCGTTTTAATCCTGCCTTCTATTGTTCATTCATTTTCCCCCCCTGCCTGTCTCTCTTATTGTCTGCCTTTTCTATCCTTCCTGTTTTCTTTTCGCTCCGAGTGTTTGTGTTTAGACATGTGTTTGTGTGCATATAGGAGGGCGCGGGGGAGGGGCGGGGGGGGGGGGGACTGGGGGCTGGGGGGTGATGGGAGGGAGCGGGATCTGGGGGAAGGGGGGAATTGAGGGTGGAGACAGGAGGGCAAACACCAATCCTATGACGCCTCGCGCACATCTATCTCGTCTGAATATCGTTTAATCTTCCCTCACCATTATCCGGAGTAAAACTGTCCAATTACAGAAAACTATCCACGTCGATCTAGTGGGCGCACTTTTTTTTTTTTTTTTTTTTTTCCTTTTTTTTTTTTTTTCGCTTTTTTCTCTTCGTCTTTACATCGGTCACTCTACAATTAAATCCGTCGATTCACTTCGCGCGCGCGCGCGCGCGCGCGCGTGTGTGTGTGTGTGTGTGTGTGTGTGTGTGTGTGTGTGTGTGTGTGTGTGTGTGTGTGTGTGTGTGTGTGTGTGTGTTGTTTTGAGAAGATGAGAATCTTTCAGCGCTACGACCGCTTTTTTATCGCTGATTTTATGGTCAGATCTTCTTCATACTTCCAATATAATTCTCTAGAGAAAATATTAACGTAAGCATAACAACTTTTAAGATGATACCGTGTTTACCATACAACTTAAAAATCAAGTCATTGATATATATGTATATATGTGTGTGTGTGTGTGTGTGTGTGTGTGTGTGTGTGTGTGTGTGTGTGTGTGTGTGTGTGTGTGTGTGTGTGCGCGCGCGCGCGCGCGCGCGTCTGTGCGCGCGCGCGCGTGTGTGTGTGTGTGTGTGTGTGTGTGTGTGTGAGAGAGAGAGAGAGAGACAGACAGACAGACAGAGAGACAGACCGACAGAGAGAGAGAGAGAGAGAGAGGGGGGAAAAAAACCCAGATGGTTTGCAGTATAGCCCGTTTACGTAGCTGTCTGAGTGGGATTGATACAACGTGTCCGACACTAATGTTCCCACAGCTTTTTTTTTTTTTTTCAAAACAAACCGTCCCCAACCGTCCCCAACGACCCTCCCCCCCTTTTTTTTTTCCAAAAAGGGAATGGAACAGAAAAAGAAGAAAAAAAGAAGGACAAAAAAAAGAGAGAGAAAGAACAAGCATACAGGTCAAAATCGACCGCCCTCCTTCTCACGGGGAGATCTAACGAAGGTCGGGTGTGTCTAGAAAGCCAAGCTACGACCAACATCAAACACGGCAGTTTGTGCTGGAGTGATTGGCGGTATGGATTTCTTTGTCTGACCCACCACACACACACACACACACACAGTCAGCACGTAACATCAGCCCTCAGATATGAAGACAAACAGGTAGAAAGGCCACACAGGAGTGCGCAGACCTCTGCTACGCTCCGTCTGCTTACTGGTGCAGATCCGCAACACAACTCATTACAAACAACTTGTGATTTCGTCCTTGGGACACACTCAATGTTCCCACGAAAGCGTCGTCAGAATCGGTTCCGTTGTGTTTGTGTAACTTTACAAAACGGATCCCGGACTTTCCATTATTTCCGGAGTCGATCGCACAACCGATCCACACCGGAATTTAACGGCAACATCCTTGAGGCGTGACCTCTCTTTTCCCATTAAGCTTCGGTAATAACAGTCCGATAGTTTTTTGTGTAATCATTTTAGCGGGCCAAGAAACCAACATATGTGGATGCAAACATGACCAACGAGGCAGAAGCAATAATTATGAATGTTTATCGAGTGCTTTTGTCTCTGGGAGCTCCAAGCTCGTTACATTTACAAAAGAAACCAAGAATATGAAATCAACCACAGAAAATCACACGATCAAAACATTGGACCACTCAAATACCGGGAGGCAGACAATACTTTTTAAAAGGAAGAAATACAAAAAAAGGAAATAATTGGTTTGCTTCATAGAAACAAACACTAAATACATTTTTCTAAAACAAATGAAAAAGAAAAGCTGAAAAGTACCCCCCCCCCCCCCCCCCCCCCAAAACCTGACATAACATAAATAAACGAATAGATCAAAGACCATTCAACAAGTTAAAGCAAGACTGTTTCACAGAAATGAGCGAACTGACCGCCAGTTTTCTCGGTCGACAGCGAACCGGAGACTAAAATGAATCGGGGAACGTACAAACTCACAACAGCAGTTTGAACAGTGCAGATTTCTGTATGTATCCCCATAACAGTCCCAATCAATAGCACCAGCCGACTTCGGCAGATGACGAAAAGTACAGTGTGGGGAAGGAGGTGGAGGGTGTAATAGTGTGGAAACGGAAAGGTAAGGAGGCGGAAGGAGCGGGATTGGAGTTCAGGAGATGAAAAAGGGAAGAATGGTGGGCCGTACATTCTGCTGGAAAGCGACACTGAGAAAAAGAGACAACACAACCCCTGTGTGTGTCCACGCGTGTCCTTTCATGTGCGAGTTCTAAATCTGAGCAGCCTACCACATTCCCAGCCTTTCCTTTCGTCGTTGGGCGTGGTTTGGTAAGGTTACCATTCTGGCCTTTGAAATGACGTTTGAAGACAAAGAAATAAGGTACACACGAGGCAGCGTGTACACGCACCTAATTAAGGAAATATTTCTTCCAGAGAACTATAAAATGCCGAGACTAACTCACTTCCAGTTTTTAACCAGTTTTCATATGCTCCCAACTAGTTTTAACCAGTCTTTTAAACCCCTTTTCACAAACAAACATACCGGGTAGGATTGTCTGTTTTTGATACTAATTCATAAAACTTTTGAGATTTTAGTTTTAGCTTAATCCTATGTTTTTCCTGATCGTTTTCAATAACGTCATTTTCATGCATACATTCATCAAATGCGTCTCTGTCTTTCATGTGAAATAAAACTACAGTTTTTTACTTGTTCTTTTAAGTCTTTTAAAACCGAGTTATATTTCTGACATAAAATCCACACACTTATCCCAGCATGTCTTCCACTGAAAGACAGTTTTGACAAAGTTTTTTTTTTTTTTTTTTTAACTATGTCTCTTTCTGCCGAACAGTCATCAATAATAAATAGTGTCTCCGTTCCCTCAAACAATCTATAAAAAGTATTCTAAACACTCACTCAGTTTATTGCTGGCATCAATCAAATATATGTCATCATCTGCCCATATAAACATTCGATCATGATATGACCGATTCCATTTTAAGGTTGGGCAAAAAAAAAAATCGCAAAAAAAAAAAATCACTATACTCTCTTCCCCCTTTTTTTTTTTTCTCTTTCTTTCTCCCTGATCTCCTTGGGGAGTGGTCGGGGCACCAAACCGAAGAACACTTCACCATGCTTTCCTCCAGCTCTGTCGGTGGTTGACCGGGACCTGGCTCTCCTCAAATGTTTTCCCCGTCCACTCTGCAATGTGGCTAGTCCATCATTTTTTTTTTTTTTTCTTCTTTTTTTTTTGTCTTTCCTTCAGTCTCCCTCCTTCGTCATTCCCTGGTGGACTGGTATACCAAAGTCCTTGGAACCTGATACATGCCCATACCAGATCAGTTACAACGTGCGGTGACTGCAGGTGGAGATCGGCACACTCAAACGTCGAATTTCAGCCCAGTTTCAGAAGGTAAGTGATCGCTCGTTCTTCGTTATCACTGTCCTGAATGGTGTTTTGCCTTCCCTGAAATACATCAAAGAGACCAAAACGCGCCGTGTTTTTGTCTGGCAGCTTGTTTGTCCCTTTGGTCCGGCGGAATGATGTCGTATCTTTTGCTTTAAAACTTCTACCTACGTAGTTTCCTTTTTTCCCAAACTGATGTCATTACGTCTTCGTTTGGTCCTGTTTTGCCTGAACCTTTGAATCGCTGGTTGGTTGGTGATGGTGTCAGTGTGTTTTATGCTTTGTATCTTGCGGTTAACACCTCATTTTCATGGTTTCCATCTTTTTACCCTGATTGTGAGGGTCCATGTCT
>JADBJO010005165.1:135000-145000 GCA_016801955.1 Conus betulinus
GTCTGTGATCATCGATTCCGGTCGGCAAATGCTCTCCCCGTCCGAGTTGACTAAATGGTTGACTATAACCGAGACTGAAAACATCAGTAATGATGGTGAAATCCTGGTTTAAAAAAAAAAAAAAAAAAAAAAAAAAAACAAAAAACACACCTTTTTTTGCAGCTTTTTTTTTTTTCAGAATGAGCGATTGCAAATCATTTCGTTTTTTTTTTAACCTGAGAAAATAACAGGTCAGGTAAGACTGGCTCACTTTCGGCATTTGCCAAGCAAAGTCACTTTGAGTTAACACATCTCGTATATTCTGCAGTCTTTCTCTCTCTCTCCGTAATCAGTAAATAAATGAATAAATACATTACAAATAAATGAACAGATGAATAAATACATAAATATCTATAAAGGAAGGTTGAATGAGAAAAAAAAGGAAGAAAGAAACGAGACATTTCTTCTGCATTCATTTTTAAGCACATTTTCTTAATAAATAAATCACGAAAACAGAGGTTCGTTTCTGCTATATTCTTCCATCTTTGATTTCTTTAAACATAAATATTTCTTTTTTAAATGATGGATGTTCTGCACCATTCACGTCTCTACTCATTTGATCAACAAGAAAATGCCACAAAGGTTTGTTTCTGTCATTTTCAAATTTGAAAGACTTGTCTCCCTAAATGAATAAATAAAACAGTACTTTCGTTTGCGCGATATTTTCTTTCCCCATATCTTTTAAGAAAAAAAAAAAAAAGGCGTAACGAACCTGTTTCTTCAGTGTTTGTTTCTCCACCGCGTTTCTTCATAAGAAATGCAAAGGGAAAACAGGTTTCTGTTTTTCTGCTGCCTTCCTTTTCCCATGAATCTTTCTTAAGCATTGAAACACAGGTTTGCTTCCACAATATTCTTTCCTTCAACACTTTTTTTTTTGCTAAAAATAAAATCCCTATGCAATATTCCTTTTTCCATAATTATTTCTGACAACTAAGCTAAAACATTCCTGCAACATATCATCAATCTGTGTGATTTTTCTTCGGAAACAAAGACTTAAAGTACATATACTTTCCAAACATACCTTTCTCTGATTTTCTTCATAAATGAATAGAGAAATAACTAAATAAACAAACAAACTTCATACTTTGTTTCTATAATATAACTTTCTCGATGATTGTTCTCCATAAAATGAACGAATCTGGTTAGCTCCTGTGAATATGCTTACGACCACATTTTTGGTCTTGAAAATTAAACAGACGGGTTCATTGCTGCAATGTTCCCTGCTCCATGATCACTCTTCATAATGAAACAATGAAATTACAGAATTGTTCCTGCAATATTGCTTACTCCATTCTTGAAAAAGATGCAAATCACAAATAAAGCAGAGGCGTGTTTCTGCATATACATTTATACTGAAAAAAATGCACAAAACAGACCGTTACCCCCGGCAATATTCCTGAGTTCATACGTCAACAAAAGTAACTTCACAGTTAAAACAAGAGTTTTGATATGTGATATTCTTTACTCCACGCTTTGAAACCAATTCACACTTTAAATAAATTGAGCACACAAAACCCTGAGGCTGGTATAGCCATTATTTTTTTTTTAAACTCTTGGCTAAAAACAAGATGAATTAATCAATAACAGTAATGCCTGTTTCGGTCATATTCCTTAATTTCAACCTCTTTATTTCGGCCTATTTCCTTACTCCATATTAAAAAAAAAAAAAACTGAAACAAGAGGCTAGTCTTGCTAATTTGAAAACTTGTCTCCTTATATGAAAAAAATAAAATAGTACTTTTGTTTTCGCGATATTTCTTTCCCCATATCTTTTAAAAGAAAAAAGGGTGTACCGAACCTGTTTGTGTCTGTGGTATTCCATCACTCTTTTTCGTACACAACAACAATGAACTGAACAAAACTCATCTTGTTTCTGACTCAAAACTCGATTTTCGGACGGAGTGTGGAATATTTCTTTTACTTGTCATTCTCTTAAAATCTCAACTCAAAACAATGTTATGTGAGAATTTTGTTCCTGTCACCTAATCGTGCCACGTTTGTGTGTGTGTGTGTGTTGATCAATCAGCTAACGTAGGCTTTTGTTAAGTTTACAGATAAATGCTTAGAATATCAACATCACTTATCAAACATTAAAGAGAGTGGGTTGAGGCAGAAACTCAACGAGCGAGAACCAGCAGGAGGGGAGATAATGAAGGCAAACCCTTCATAGAACGTGACATAGTTATTTCCCTTGGTCAACACGCTATACCGTTCAAAAGATGTATTCCCCTGAGATATAGTTACTTTCACTCGGGTAGAATCATCTTCTTCCATCCCCTCCCCCCTCTCCGTCCTCTTTTTTTTTTTTTTTTTTGCCGAGGAGGGCGTAGGCAGTCAGGGTCGGTCTTCAGCGCTTGTTCTATTATGTAGTCCGTTCTGCCTTTCCTTCTATTTCTGATTCTCTTTCCTTGTTCTTCTTGTTGCTCTGAAGCCAGACGGCCGTTCGGGAACATCTGGTGGTGATGGAACGAAATCTGGCTTGAAAGTACTACGTTCAATCAGCAACGGGGGTATTTCCTGCGAAGGGTTTGCAATAATACCACTGCACTTTCTGCAGCAATGTGACCTTCTGTGAATGATTTTTTTTTTTTTTTTCTCTAAAACTGTGAACTCCATTACTGTGTGGGTCGAGGATTATCCATCAATTTCAGCTCAAAGGGCGTTTTGTGGGAAGTGTGGATGGAGCTAAATTTGATTGATTGGGTCAGGACGTTCGTAAACACCGTGCAACGATTTAGAAAGGAAATGCTTGGAATTTCAAAACATTATCATAATTATCTTATATGCAATGTCGTTTTTCGTCTCATTCCACTGCTCTCTCACTCTCTTCTCTCCTACCCCCCCCTCTCATCTGTTCTCGCCATCTTCCTCTTATTCGTTTTCTTTTCCCCCCCCCCCCCCCCCCCCCCCCCCCTCTTTCTCCATCACTTTCTCTCTTCTTCCTCCTGCCTTCTCTCCCCCTTCTCTTTCTCTATCTTCTTCCTTCCCTTCCTTCTCTTTTCCTCTTCCATTTTCTCTCTCTTTTTTCCTCTTTCTCTTCCCCCTTCTCCTTCCCCTATTATTCTATTTCTTCTCTTTCTCCTTCACCTTCTCTCTCATTTCTTTTCTTTCTCTTTCTCCTTCCTCTTTGCTTTTTTTTCGGCGGTGTGTGTGTGTGTGTGTGTGTGTGTGTGTAAGTGTGTGTGTGTGTGTGTGTGTGTGTGTGTGTGTGTGTGTGTGTGTGTGCGCGTGTGCGCGCGCGCGCGCGCGCGCGCTCTGAATTAGAATTAGAATTTCATCATGTTTTTTCTGTAATATGCGCTTTGGGCTCCCGCGAGGTAAAGCGCTCTATAACTCTCCTTTTACATTACATTACATTTGCTCTGTTTTCTCTTTCTTTCCTTTTCTTTCTTTTCTTTCTTTTTTTTCCCCCCTCTTCTCCCACTTTCGTATTCTTCTTCTCTTTTTTCAGTCTCTTCACTTCCTTTTTTCTCTCTTTGTCCTTTTCCTTTCCCCTCTTTCTACTCTTTCTACCCTCTCCCTCTCTCTCTCTTTCCCCTTCTATCTCTTTCTCCTTCCTTTCCTCGCTCTTTCTTTACTTTCTCCCCCCCCCCCCCCTCTCTCTCTCTCTTTCTTTTCTTTGTTCTTCCTCTTTTCTTTCTATACTTTTTCCCTCCTCTTGTCAAGACTTTCTCCTCTTTCTCTTTCGTCTCCTTCCTCCTCCTCCTGTTTCCCTGCTGCTCTTTCTTCTTTCTCCTCTCTTTCTTCTCTTTTTATTCATTTTCCCTCTCTTTCTATACCGCTGAGCGCTCTGTGCTCATCCTTTCCTTCATCCCCCTCCCGTCCCCCCCCCCCCCTCCCCCCACCTCTCTCTCTCTCTCTCTCTCTCTCTCTCTCTCTCTCTCTCTCTCTCTCCATCTAATCTTCTCTAGATAGATATATGATTTACAAAAGATAATAATAATGATAATAAATCAAGTAACAGACAAATAGAAAGTGCCAACGCACAACTTATTAACTACCAACGACAAGAAACATTACTGGACATAGTAATGCAAATAAGACAGGAGAAACACATTGTAAATATACACATCACACCGATTCTTGAGGATGAAAGAAGACGGTAGAATTAAAAAAAAAAAGAGAGAGAGAGAGAGAGAAAGAACGCGCGCGCACGAACGCGCGCGAGAGAGAGAGAGAGAGAGAGAGAGAGAGAGAGAGAGAGAGAGAGAGAGACAGACAGACAGACAGACAGACAGAGAGACAGAGAGACAGAGAGGAAGGCGGGGAAAAGATGACAACTTCTGAGTGAAAAAGAAAAGATCTTATGCACAGTTTACGAATTTTACGAAAATAAACGAATAAAAAATGTGGGGAAAGAAAATGAAAAAAAAAAAGTATGATATTGTTAAAGGACAACGGAACTATGCTGGGAAAAGACAGAAAAAAAGTATACATTCTGAAAATGCATGGGTGTATTTCTGCCCCATTCAATGGGAAAATACACGAAAGCTTCAAAATCTTAGGATCAGTCAAAGAAAAAAAACAATCACACAAAGAAAACGAACAAAAAAAAAAAATCCCATTTCTCAAAGCGCAATCACTCCTGAGTTTCCTCACGAAAGAAAAAACAAAAAGATGTTCTTTTCAATGAAGACATGGGGGAAAAAAAACAGAATGATTTTCTACAAGACTTTCAATAACAATAAAGTAGGGGGGGGGGGGGGGGGTCAATAAAAGAAAGAAAGTCAAAACCTCAGCAAGCAGAATAACACATGTGCAAAAAAAAAAAAAAAATCCACCAAATGCAGAACGGAAACAAAAATATGAAGAAAAAAGCCTGTTTCCATTCAAGCATTTCCCAATTTTCACACAAAAAAAAGCCGTTTTCTTCTGGACTATAAGCCATAAACAAGTACAGAAACCCGTTTGCCAACACCAATCAAAAACGGTACAAACCGCCTCCTTTGGTTCCTTTTTGATTCTTTTGTTTAGAAGACTTTCTACCTGGTTTCCAGTTGGGCCAAGCATTTGCTGCCAGAAGGAGAGAAACGAGACACCGTCCTTCATACATCCATAGATATATCTCACAGCTGTCCAACCAAGTCCAAAGTCACAATTTTATGATAAAACGGAACAAAAAAGTGGTACAGGTTATAACAACTCATATCAGATCTTCTTACCATTGGCCGGAGGGTGTGTTGCTTCATTATCCTCAATTACCAACTTCTGGGGAATATCCAGTAGCTTTCTGTTCGGTTAGTTCATGTATAGCACATTTTTTTGATAGGAATGAGAGACCAGAGTTTTAGAGTGGCCTGAAACAGAAGTCATTCACTGAGCAACTTTGACACAAGGCGTACTCGCAGAATTTGTGTGTTAGCTGTTTGTTCTGAAATCAGGTCTCTCCAAGACATGACTTCCTGGAATCTATTCCAGAAAACATCAGTGAAGGGACAAATAAATTGCTGTTTCTGATGTTCAATGCTAAAGAACGCCGCTAAGGCGCCTCTGTGTGTGTGTGTGTGTGTGTGTGTGTATGGCCCACTAGGTTGTTTACGGCCTTATCGAACCCCATTGCCCACCGAAGAGATCTCCTTTTGATTGGTTCCGACCAAAATGACGTCATTAAACAGAAGATGGCGCACTGGTGTGTGTGCTTCTCGACGCGCTCTCTCCCGTCAGTGTTATAACCCAGATAAGACCTTGTGAGACGTCTAATAATGAAACATGAATAGCGTTCACTTGGATTGTTCGCGCAGTCTATGCAGCTTGTACAGCACTCAACAGCAGTTTGTCTGAGCTCCCCCCCTCCCCCCAACCCCCCTTACCCCCCCCCCCCCCCCCCACACACACACACACACACATACACACCAGTATTTCCGAACATTGTCTATCTTCTCGAGTCTGATTCTCGACGGCAGTTTACTGGGTGATGTTATTTGCGTAACTCAACAAATTGCGTGTAGTACGTCTGTGTGAATCTTGATAAAACGAGGCTGGTGGACACAACTGGTGATGAACAAGAAAGGCAATGTCTGCTCCCATGGGGAGGCGATCAACAGCCCATGACTCCAAACGAATTTTGCCTACGGCGCCGATTCACTTAGCACTAATGCTGACGTTGTACGTATAACAAAAGGGTGAAACATTCAAACTTTCCATTTCGTTTGTAATGTATGATTAATGCCTGGAAATTTAAAACGGAAAACTATAGCAAAGGAAAGATTTGGGGCAAACGCTGGAAGCAAGCCGTTCAAAAAGTCAGACAGTTGTAGGTCAGTGCAGTTATCTGTACGAAACAGAGAACACGTTAAACCAAGAAACAGCCGGGTAGAAAACACATAAACAGTCGGCCAACAATTCCGGCGAAAAAACACCACTTCGACCATCTCTTTCCATCCTTAAAAGCAGCTGCTATTGGATTATTACTGAGAGCAACATATAACTATATTAATGGGGTTTTTCTATCAATGCCAAATTCGGTAACATTCATTCACTGACTTCCCCTCAGAGAGTTCTATACTACGTTGTAACTATGGCGCACGCACGTGCATGTGCCCGCGTGTGTGTATGCATGTGTGTGACTCAGGTTTTGTCAGGAAAACCTTCGGGGATAGAGACAAGCATGTTGACAGCATGCGTTTTCAGACACATCCTGGTTCGTACTGGTCTGATTTTCACGGATCCGTGTATGGTGCTGTTGTCTTTTCATGTTCATGTCATCATGGATGTACTTTGCAGTTAAGGACTCGCAGACTGTCATGTCAACAGTGTTTCATGCAGCCATTGTTCACTCAGGGTTGGGTCCGGTATGTCCTGTGCCAGCTGCTCTGGTAATTTTAGTCGGAGCATGTTCTCACCTGGAGCGGTTGTGCAGCACAGTCCACATGATGTGCAGTGTTCGTTCTTCTCTTGGAGTGGTCATGCATGTAATCATTTCTATGTGGTTAAGTCCGGAGCAGTGACGCGAAATTGAGCGAGTCTGTTGAAAACTGTGAGCGTTTGTTATTGTTATCACTTATTTGTTTGACTGTGTGTTACTTTGTCACTTTGTCAGGGTGTGTGTGTGTGTGTGTGTGTGTGTGTGTGTGTGTGTGTGTGTGTGTGTGTGTGTGTGTGTGTGTGTGTGTGTGTGTGTGTGTGTGTGTGTGTGTGTGTGTGTGTGTGTGCGTGTGTGTGTGTGTGTGTGTGTGTGTGTGTGTGTGTGTGTGTGTGTGTGTGTGTGTGTGTGTGTGTGTGTGTGTGTGTGTGTGTGTGTGCCTGTGTGTGTGCGTGTGTGCCTCGTGTGTGTGTGTGTGTGTGTGTGTGTGTGTGTGTGTGTGTGTGTGTGTGTGTGTGTGTGTGTGTGCCTGTGTGTGTGTGCGCGCGCGTATATATTACGATGCGATGTGTGTGTGCCTATATCTTCAACTGTATGTTCAATGATAGTCTATTTGTGTGTACGTGCCTTTATTCGTGTGCTCTCAATAGTATTACATCAACACAGAAGGGAAGTAAGGAGAGCGCAAACCGCCATTAACATCGAACAGTCCGTTTAGTTGCAGGTCTCCTGCGCAACTCAGTACAGTGCGGTGACTGAATATATATCGCCTCTCCACCTTATATTGGTAATTGATCACTGGATCAGGACTGAAATCCGGATCCGCGAAAAATCTTACAATTTCGTAAATATCATACATTTCATAAGATCATTTTTCTTTTATTGAGACACGAGAGTTTATTTCTTATATTCATGAAAATATCAAGGATAAAAACCCTGAGCTGTCCTTTGACTCGGATCCGGTACAAATGTAATGACTTCATCATCAGGCCAAATTCCATTTCGTGAAGATTGATTCAGTAGTTTTTACGTAGTTTTGCTGACAGACAAACAAACCAACAGATGCAGGCGAAATATATCCACTGTGGCGGAGATAACCCTCCAGCCTTGCACATATACTAAGGTCAACACAATGAACATAAATAAGACCGTAGTATCAACAGGGAACTGCCATGTATCCAATACATTCTCGTGGAAATCAGTCGATCTTTCGGGAAAACAAAATACTTTGATCTTATTCTAATCAAGTTAACGAAAAACGAAGAAATAAAATCGCCATCTTACCACTCAACGTATCTTCGTCCTCGGAAGCGGCCCCGTTGAGAACGGAAGTGTGACGTTGGGGTCCCGTGGTCGGCCGTCCAGGGATGTCGGGGAGGGCGGGTCTTCCCTCTGTGCCGCTGCTGGTGCTGGAAGCAGCACGTGCCAGGACGAGTCAGTCCGGACCAAGTTCATCATCAATTCGGCTCACAGTCTTATCGAGTTTAGTCACACAGGTTCACTCCAGAATAGTCGGGTTCAGTCAAAAGCGAATCAACTGTTTTCGTGTAAAGTGAATCTTGTAATCATGTCTGATCATTTGCTGTTCACAAAACGTTGCATCGTGATATGCACACTAATGTGTTGTTTTATGGCATTGTACTGTGTTTTGTCGTGTGTGTGTGTATGTGGGAGGGGGTGTGTGGGTGCGTGCGTGCGTGCGTGCGTGCGAGCGCGCGCGTGTGTGTGTGTGCATGTGTTGCATAGCGTTCGTGTCTTGCGCTGTGCAATGTTCAACAAACAGTCCTGAGTAGCTCTTTGTGGACGGCTGTACGATAAACAAAATGAAATGAAAATTCTTCGTGTGCTGCCTCGGAACATAGTTTGGTTCCAGACGATCAAACCACGTAATTCAAATCTTGTTATAAAGAATTTAGTCAGTTTGGAATTGATACAGAAAGTAAAGATGGAATTCGCATTTCTAGGTAAAAAAAAACAGAAAATCACAGTATAATGTAGTCTACTAATCGAACCAAAATTCAAACCAAGTTGAATTCAACTCGATCAATCAACTTGTGGGGAAGGGTGGCTCGGGGGTGGGGTGGGGTGGGGTGGGGGGGTGGGGTGGGAGGGGACGAGGCACACAGGTCGAAAGAAGGAAGTATGGAACAGGTGAAAGAAAGGATGAAAATACGACGTGAGATCGAAAGAAAGAAAGAAAGAAATGGAAAACGTAACGAATAAAATGTACAAAATGAACAAAAAAAATAATTTGAAAAAAAAAAATAACAAAATGAACGTAATCCCCTCACATGCGGCTCTTCCTCCACTGTGCCAGAACGTCGCCGTCTGTCGCTTCTGACGACAAGGAATCCCGGCCGTCGTCCATGTGTCGTTTCCGCTTCCGGTCCGCGCATGTCCAGTGTCGTAGCGTGCATGAAGACCTGCCTTTTGGACGAAGTTGCAGAAGTGTGGCGACCTCCCCCTCAACCCCTGAAAAGTGAAGGACGGCAGTGAGTAAAAGGTTGGTTAGTTGATTAGGTGGTGGGTTTCTGGATGTGTTGGTTTGTTAGTACGAGGACTGGCTCACTGGGTTGGCTGGTAGGTTGGCTGAATGGATACACTGGTCCGTGGATCAGTTCGTTGGTAGATTAGCTGGCGATCTAGTCGACTGGGAATGGGTTTGTGGATGACAAAGTATTATGCTATAATGGAGTAAGTTTTATGGACTTAATTGATTCACTGGCACTCAAACTCATGCCCTTCGTCACTTACCCTTTCTACTCCCTCCCTCCCCTCTTTCTCCCTCTCTCTCTTTCACACGCGAACATACACACACTCGCACACACGCACGAATGCATGCACGCACACAAGCATATACGGGCGTGCACACACACAAACACAATCACACAAGCAAGCAAGCAAGCGCACACACACACACACACACACACACACACACACACACACACACACACACACACACACACATCGCCACCACTACCACCTCTACCACCACTACCATTGTTAGACGTGGGTGGCGCTCTCCTGAGGCGGTGGTGTGTGGGGTGTGGTAGGGGTGGGGACGGAAACGGAATGGTCTCTCTCGCTGGCTCCACGACAAAGCAGTCTGTCAGTACTGGGTTCACTACGTGACACGGGGCGAAGCATGTGCTTGTTTTG
>JADBJO010005165.1:150000-157500 GCA_016801955.1 Conus betulinus
CTGTTTCAATTCCTTTTTCTCTTTGGTGTTTATAATCATAATTCTCATCGTTTATTCGTTCTCGGTCCTGAACATCATGAAATGTCTAGCAGCCTTGTTCCTGAAACCAGCTGCCTCCCTCCTTCGTACGACCTGAGCGGAAACGAAGACACTCTGATGATGATGATCAACTGGCGGCATTCAGATCCTGCCTCCACACCCACCTCCGATAATACTACAGACGAAGACTATCATTTCAGAAAAGTGAGGAAGAGTGGGGTAGGATGGGTAGAGCGTGTGTGATGAATTAATTCCAACTTCATTTACATACCGACCCGCTAAAGTGTTGTTGACTACGAGCAAAAGGACGCCTAAGAGCAGGCGGACCCACCCGGCTCTCCTGCCTTTTCTTAGCACTGCGACAAGGGTTTTACAGGCTGTTCTGATAAGCATGTTTCATCCGATTACACAGGGATCGTGTTCATGTCAGCTATTTGGTATGGTTTAGGCATGATACAGAGATATTTTGAGATATGATATGAGACTCTCTCTCTCTCTCTCTCTCTCTCTCTCTCTCTCTCTCTGAACACGACACACACAGAACACACAGTGTCAAAGTTTAGCATGGCAGCTATTGTTACACAGACCCAATATTCGGGGTTTTCCTTTCCTTTGCATGGTGGAGGGCAATCTGCTAATCTGACGCATGCGTAAACGAAGTAAATAAAAGATGCTTAAAATAGTACGGCTTTCCGGAGTATTATACGACACAGGTGTAGAACGGACTCCGCTGGATAATGGTTACAAAATACGATGAAGGAAATGTAACAGAAATCATGTGTTTTTGCATGCTAGTATCGGCAGCATTCATATCATGAGTTTTCAAATAATAATATGTGTACTTATATTATGTTCACAAGGAAGAACGTACTAAGGAGCATTTATGCATGATTAAGATAGAATTCTGCATGTACATACTGTCATGGAAGAAGTTTTTGTTGCAGTCATGGTAAATTTAGTTCTAACTGTATCAAATGGATTTCTCTCTTGTTGCACAGGCTGATGGCCTCACACTGAAGTCACAAGTCACGAGTCTCTCTCTCTCTCTCTCTCTCTCTCCCTAGCTATCTGTCAATCTCTCCCCCCCCCCCCCCCCCCCCCCTCCCCCCCCCCCCCCCCCCCCCCCCTCTCTCTCTCTCTCTCTCTGTAAGTCATCTGCGCTCACGAACCATCTGAAAATGGGCAGACAATGCTGTCGTCTTCATTCTTGCATCAGTCTAGCATTACATCACGATATCAACATGGGCAATCTCTCTCTCTCTCTCTCTCTCTCTCTCATCTGTGTGTGTGTGTGTGTGTGTGTGTGTGTGTGTGTGTGTGTGTGTGTGTGTGTGTGTGTGCGTGCGATGTGCTCGGCATGAGTGTACCTATGGCATGTAGGTATATAAATTCTCTTATCATCGATATCAATGAGCCGTTATGCTATCAGTATCACTGACATTTTTTCAAACATGACTTCCATCACTGAGAGAATGCCGAAACTACTAAAGCCATCAGTGAAGTTCGTCACAGCACCACACCTCACAACATATTCTCGTGCACAGAAAATCTTAAATGAGGCAAAGTACAGTCAACAGTAGATAAAACATTACACAATAAGTAATGTAAGTCTGGCAGCTCTTTCTTCCATGATGAAATTAATTACACGCCCACTGTTCCAAACAGATGCTGCTAGCGACACCCAACTGCCTGACAGAAATGCCACCAAAGAGCACACTGAACAAACAAGGAGACATCAGCAAAAAAAAAAAAAAAAAAAAAAAAAAAAAAAAAAAAAAAAAGGATGTTCCAAGCTTGCCGTAATGCCTTGCACGTGACACACACATGCACAGCAGCAACAGCTGGAAACATGAACAAATACAAATGAACATTTATTCAAGACTGGTACAGCCTTTTTGATCTTGAATATAGTTGAACAAACACGGGGACAAACAGTAACAAATACAGGTAACTTCGGTGTAAATTGCATAAAGGAAGTCTGAAACGAGGCAGGGAATAGTCAGCTGTAAATCACGACCAGGTAGAGCAGCTCTTTCTCCGATGATGAAATTATACGCCCAAAATTCCAAACGAATGCTGCTTACGAGACCAAATCGTCTACCCCAAATGCCAACACAGAGTACACAGAACCACCACAGACTAAGGAGGTTACATGTATATACTTAATCTGTGGAACAACCAAGGAGACATTCTCGAAACTGGATGTTTCAAAGCTTGCCTATATGTCTTATACCTGACATACACAGAGCAACAACAACTGGAGAAATGAACTAACAAGTTTATCATTATTTCAATTTTCAATCAGCAACATATCCTTTAACTATTTTGGTCGTGCGGCGAACATGAGAAGATAGAAGATAAGTAGTTTCTCGTTCTTTGTTTTCACTGTCCTAAATGTTATTTGTTTTTGCCTGAAGAAGACCCAAGAGGTCGAAATGCACTGTGTCTTGTCCTGTACTTTGTGTTATGTCCTTGGCGATAAATAACCCCCACTCTATCTAAATTTTGTTTCTTAATAGTTTTCAGCTCTCCGCGAATTCTTCTGTAATACTAGATTATCAGCTGATTTCCAAGTGTAGCACCATCTGTGACCAAAATCCTACGTGTACTAGATTTCTCAAGAACTTTCCAAAGATTCGTACATCTATGGAATCTCTAGGAGCACGTCATCTTTCAGCAAAGTTTCTTTACTAAATCTTTTAGCGGTTTTCCGAACAGTGCTAAATCTCGTAGAAATTTTCCAGGAAATAATACGCCTCTGAGCATCTTTTTTTTTTAAGTACTGCATTTATCAGGAATTTTCCGAACACTATACAACATCTCTCACTGTTTCTAGTGCTACAAGAGTGCTTCATTTTCTAGAAATTTTCATAGCTACATCTCTCAGCAATATTCATAAATGTGTCACACATCTCAGCAATTTTTAAAACAGTACTTTACCTGTCGGTGAAATTTCTAGCAGTATCATATATTAAAAAAATTTACTAGTAGCATAACGCCTCAGCATATTTTCTAATACGAGTACGTATCTCAGCGAAATTTCATAGCAGTACTACATTTCTCAGCTATTCTCATAAGAGCACTACATCTCTGTAAATTTGCTAAGAGTAATATATCTTAGTTACTTCCCCGATAGGACTTAATTTCCCCACAAGAGTCTTGAAGTACCACATTTTCTCAGCAAATTAACCAGCTGCACATCTCTAAAAGTCTAAAAAAATTATTCACATGTATTTCATTTCTCAAACAATGTCCTAACGATACTGCAACTCTCAGCAAACGTCTTAGAAACACTACATTATTTGGCAATTCTCTAAAGTGTACAACCACTTCTACAAAATGTGCTCTACATTCTTCAGACACTTTTCTAAGTGTGCTACATCTCTCGGCAAATCATCTTATCTTTGAGCAATTTTTCAATGTCTGCTACACATTTCAGCGGATTCCCAGAAAGAACTACATCTCTCTGGGAAATTTTGTGGTGTAGTACAGCTCAGCTATTTGGATTCTCTCTTGAGGGCACATAAGACTGTATGGCGAAAGCTTGGCTGTGTCTGGAGTGGCACTGTCTTCATCTGTCCTTGGGCAGGGGTGGTTAGGTCTGTGGGGTGTGCTCGGCAGCTGGAGGGTGGTGTTTTTCGCCGGTGGGCTCTGCAGTCATGAAACACGGGCTGGTACACCCATGGGTATGCTACTATAAGGCTGTTATGAGTTGCATCCTGTAGTCTGATTTACCTCTGTTCAGGAGCAGTTATGTCCCTTGATATCTTAATGGAGTGTCCTGCGCGTGCCTGTACCCATCGTGAACACAGCGCAGGCCTCCAAGGGTGGTACAGGACTGCTCAAAGGGTAGGTGAAGACAGTGCTTCTCTGGGTCCTTCCCAGCACCACCTTCGGGTGTTTCTTTTTCTTCACGACAAATTTCCTGGCAAATTTCCAATAGCTGTCATAATCTTCCGGCAACTTTCTGAAGACTAGTACAATATTTCAGTAATTTTCTCAAATTTTTCACAATCTGTCAGAAACTTTGAAAGTACATTACCTAATGGAAAGTTCCCAGAGACTATTGAAATATCTCATGGACTTCCTCTGGACAGCAATTATCTCGCAGCAACATTCGTAAGACTGTACTTTTAGTTTTGTATGGTTTGTACCTGTTTTTTCCATACACAAATCATCTTTATGAACAGATCGGCTGCACCTTTTTTCGCCGACTACTTTTTTG
This sequence comes from Conus betulinus, assembly GCA_016801955.1. NCBI lineage: Eukaryota > Metazoa > Mollusca > Gastropoda > Neogastropoda > Conidae > Conus > Conus betulinus. The sequence continues at coordinate 154,265 of JADBJO010005165.1, forward strand.
TTCAGCGTTCCGAAGACTTATAATAATCTCCAAGTATCCTTCTACAGAGTGCCAAAATCTTTCTGCAATTTTATACTGACTAGGAATTTTCAACGTGAGTTTTGCTGTGTCTTTTCCAAATAAGGAAAGTGCTGTGACCAAAATTCAGAAGGGTATCCACTGCTAGTGCACATATCTACAATGCGTTATCGAACATCATGACGAATTATTGCCTCCATCTTTTAATGAGGAAATGTATTGTCTGCTTGCTCGTTTCTGTATAATCTCTAAAAATAAATAAATAAATAAAAATAAATAAAATAAAAACAAAAAAATTTCGGCATATAAGTCTCCGTGAGTTCGTGCCATCTCTGCGAAGATTAGTGGAAGAACTAAAACCTCTCTGGTTGTGTTCACATACCACTGCTCCATCAAATTTTCAGGAAATATAATGATCTGTAAATCCAGTAGTTATCTTTCAGTAGTCTGTCTAGAACGTGGTTGATGTCATCAGAGTTTCTAGAGAATAATACAGCGTCTCGGCAAAATTTCGTCCACTGCACTGTTGTCACCATGCAAGTCTCCACACTGCGGCTCACTTTTCCAGCAATCGTCTGGAAAAGTGGCTTACAAGCTGACAGCATAGCTAATGAAAGGCATCACGATCTCCGCACAAAAGTCTCCTGACAGATGTGTAATAATCTAGCAAAGTCTAGAACGAGACCTACGATTCCACAGCAATGCTGTCGCAATGCATCAGGAGCTCTATGAGTTGTGCAAAACTGAAACAAAGTTTCGGAAAGAGATGTACAACTTGACAACAATTTGCAAAGAGATTAACCTGGTCATAACAAAATCCTTCCGAAAACTTACGATTTCTGTACGTCTCCACACCGCTGTGATATGATCTGGGGACGTACAATCTCACAATAAAGTTTGGACAGAGATTTACAATCTCACAGTAATTTTTAACAAGAATTTTGTATTTTCACATTTAAGGTTCAAAGATACTAACAAGCTCATAGTAAACCTAGTTTTGTTTTAACGTTGGAAGACATTTACAATTCTGCTGAGACGTTTGGAAAGGTATTTACAATCTCACAGTAAAGTACCTGTAGAACACAACTGCCCCTTAGCAATTTTGTTTTCATTTAATCTCTCATCAATGTCCCAAAAGACTCATTAATCTCTCGTCAAAGTTGCAAAGAATAATAGCCGTGGTCAACGAAATGTTGAAGATGTTTTGATTTTCCAGCAAGATTTTCAAATGAGGATTATGATGTCTTACCAAAGTGGTCAAAAAAGAGTAGTATGATCTCTTACCAAAGCGTTCAAAGAGTAGGGTGGGTTTTTTTTTTAACAAAAGTATTCAAAAGAGAAAGATAATCTCTCGGCAAAGATGTGAAAAAATTAACAGATCTCTCATCAAGAAAAAATCCATCTTTTCTGGCGACGAAGGCAATCTATCGGTGGCGCACAGATTGCCTCCGAAGAAGATTTTCAGCACTACATATCATTTATGAGTCAATGAACTGCTTCCCTATAGAATCTCATTAACATCACATTTACGGGTGTTTTTTTTTTTTTTTAATATCTACATAAGGCAGAAGCAGAAAAAGAAGTCACTGACGAAAACTCCAACACGGTCATCATTACACTCAGTTAATCAATCACCACGTCACGTGAACACCACTCCGCCACCAAATCTTCCCATCTCCCGTGAAGCGCTGGAGACAGCACCAAAGGTCAGTGAAGGCGATTGGGGACCGTGGAAACGACGAAACAAAACAAGACTGATCTCACGGACCCCTCTAAATGCCAGAGAGGCAAACAATAGAGAAAAAAAACCATGGCCGGAGCCAACCCTGAAGGGCGTTGAGCCGAAGAGCTGATTACAGCCAAGGCTGAAGCTCTTCGCTGCTGAACGTCATTGTGCGTGGGGTAGGGTCGTTCCCAAAGTGTCGTGTGGAGCCAGATAAGATCTCTGTCGTTTGGAAAGTGGGATGACGCGAGGAGAAGGGACGAGTAGAAGAAGAGAAGTGGGAGGGAGGGGGAGGGGGGTTGACACGAGAGGGTCTTGTCTGCCTTGATAGAGCATTCACCCCAGGGTAAGCGCCATGCAGTGTAAAACCTGTATACAGAGACATGCAGTCCCGCACCTAGCACGAGCACGCATACACATACACACAAACACGATCACACAATCACGTACACACAAACACGAGCACGCACACACACACACACACACATACATACAAGCAGGAGCACGCATGCACATACACACAAGCACGCATACACACTCACACTAGCACGTGCACATACGTAAACACATCACACACACGAACACACGACCGCCCGCACCCCTCCCTTCGCCCCCATCCTTACCCCCCCACACCCCGCGCACACAACTTACACACTGCGCACACGCATGAAACGTGCCCTTGCGCCGTCGCGAATGTAGATACATAAGTTCATGTATGTACATTACGTCCCCTGCCCCTTGTCACCATACAGACACATAAATATGCACATGCATTCACGCATGCACGCATAAACGCGCGCGTGCGTACGCGCACACACACACGCGCGAGCGCGCGGCACAAAAGCGGTGAACTAAGGGTGTGAAGGTGTTGCGTGTCGTCTGAAGAGATACGGACAGATAACAAGTGAATGCCCTGTTGTGTAAAAGAATTACCGCCCACTGCCAAATTACACAGCTCTGTCTAACAGTCCCCCACCCCATCCCACCAACCCCCATCCTCACTATCTCTCTCTCTCTCTCCCTCTCTCTCTCTCCCTCTCTCTCTCTCTCAAACTCTCTCTCTCTCTCGACTGCAAACCACTGAATGTCCTGCTTGCAAATAAAAGTAGTATTACCAACTGAACTACGAAAATTCACAACAATCACAGTTTGACGTGTGTCCTCCCCTCCTTTCTAAACCGTCCCGCCCCCTAACACTCCCACCCACACACACCCTTATTGGAAGCACCACTGTGGATAATTTGATCACGACCGTACAGATTTTAAAGGGTAAAAAACGAATCAATATTCTGTCCAATGATGTGCGAGAATACCCGCGGAAGACTTGCCAACAATCATCCGAAAATCTACACAGGTGAATGTCGACAGGTACAACTGATAGTGGCTCTGGGATTCGTTATACCCAGGATGTATGTAAAAAAAAAAATCATACCATCTAAGAAAAGAAAACGGTTTTCCAAAATGAATAGCAGAATTGTATCCAATACTGTTGGCT
>JADBJO010005165.1:162500-170000 GCA_016801955.1 Conus betulinus
GGCTGGTTAATTATGGGGAGCGAACATTCTACATTAGTTTCCCGAGAAAGAGCCTCCTTTTTTGTCAGAACCACTAACGTGGAATGAGTAACTGACACAGAAGTTAATCAGAACGCAACCATCAAACACCCAGCAGCTACGCAGGAAAGCACAGACAAAACACACGCAAAGAGGAGGCAAAGAAGACAGACCATTATGCTGACAGAGGGCAGGCAGCTCAACAACTAAATTACTATCAGATTAAAACAGACCACGTCCGTCGAGTTAGCATTTCTGATTAATAATAATGATAATAATAATCATTGTCATTATTTATGGCGTTTAATCTTACATCATAAAACACTAAGCGCTTACAAATACATAAGGTTAAATAAAACATAAATGAAACCAATAAGATGAATATTGCAATAAGTATCATGCACTGAACCAACTGACTCACTAACGATAGCATTTCAGAAGGTACTGAACTACTGCACTCACTAATATACAACCAAACCATGAACCCTCTACGCTTGACAGGCACACACTACGGGCTTCGCTGTCGACTGACCTACAAACAAACGGACCGGCAACAGCACTCTCGCATCTCTCTCTCTCTCTTTCTCGCTCGCTCGCTCGCACGCGCGCGCGTGCGCGCGCGCGCGAAGCAGCGAAGAAATGTCACCACACGAACATTAGCATTCTACTACGGCAACATAACAATGGAATATAAAACCTACTTATGGCGTTTTGTAAACCCGACAATGCAACACTATGCTCAACTAACAAGTCCAACAGCCATGTGTAAGACACGAGATGTTTTAGCAGCCATCAAGTCGGAATCAAAACCGCTAATTTCACGCGTGACTTCTCTCATTGACGACTGGACGTGACATCGCGGAATAGCGCGTGACCCCTCTTGCGCCGGCGACAAGTCTGCGTGACCGAGCAGACACGGTTCCGGTCCAGCAGCCCCACCTACTGACGATTCCCTGCCAAGTTCCAAATTGCGCGGGGCTGTTTCGCCCAGGTCGATATGTTCAATGCGCTTATACAGGGCCGAGTGGGTAATATCTCCGCTCTGTTGATCCGAGAATCCTAGCGTCAATTCCTGCTTTGCTGGGTCGTCTGAAGGAATCCAACCTCCCACCCTTCTCTTTTCTCTTCTATTTCTGTCCGTCTCTATCTTTGTGAGTATAATAAAAAGACCACCACCCCTCCCCGTCTCCCTTTCTCGTTTCTAACTCTTTCTCATAATTCTCTCTCTCTCTCTCTCTCTCTATATATATATATATATATATGTGTGTGTGTGTGTGTGTGTGTGTGTGTGTGTGTGTGTGTGTGTGTGTGTGTGTCTGAATGTGAGGAATGGTATGTATCTCTTCACTAGTATATCTCCACAGCTTACGTACATCATTGTACAACATTGTAAACAAATTCTCTCTCTCTCTCTCTCTCTCTCTCTCTCTCTCTCTCTCTTTCTCTCTCTCTCTCTCTGAGTAGTACAAGGAAAGGTGCGAGCAAAATTAGAATACAATTCTTTAATACCGCCAACACACTCAATAAAGATACAAAACGCGGTTCCAACCAATTCTATTGACGCATACCCAAACCTCATAACCCAAACCACACAGTGTATTTGTGCGCATTTTGTTTGCATTTTTTACAGTCAATAAATTTCGAAACGAGAGCAACGGAGAGGCTATAAATTTCTTCGAAGGAGTTTAGTTTTGCCCGTCTATTCTCGACTTTCTGTCGTCCGCGAGCATTCCCTTTGGAAGTCTCGTGGGTTCAAATGAGTTGCTTTAGAGTGTGAGTGAGTGAGTGAGTGTGTGTGTGTGTGTGTGTGTGTGTGTGTGTGTGTGTGTGTGTGTGTGTGTGTGTGTGTGTTGTGTTGTTCTATTCGTTTGGTCGTCTAGTACTGTCACTTTTCTTTTCCACAGCAAAAGTTCGGAATCAGTGGGCAGTGGACACAGCTGATCACGCCTTTCAATATCCGACTCGTTTCATCAGGAGGTCAGGGCAAGAGGAAGACACGATTAAGGGCGTCTGGACTCTGCTCCCTACCCCCACCCCAGTCCTACACGCTTGCTTACTTACTTACTTACTACTTACTTACTTACTTACTTACACAGAGAGAGAGAGAGAGAGAGAGAGAGAGAGAGAGAGAGAGAGAGAGGGGGGGAATTCCCACTTCCCCACACTTCACCTACCTTCCTCCTCTTTCCAAGAAAATTGGTGTGTTGTGTGTGTGTGTGGGGGGGGGGGGGGGGGGGGGGGGGGGGGAGGATTAAAAATTAACTGAAGACAAGGCAGGAAAAAAGGGACTGTTTAAAAAGCTAATTCAGCTGAGCCTCCTCCTTTTTTCCTTCGCTCCTTGGCTGACAAGTTGCTGTTTTGTCATGGGTATACTGATTGGGCTTGTTTTTGCTGCTGTTGCTGTCGAGTGTGTGCAGTCAGTGTCTCACTTTTCCCCCTCTCGGGCGACCGTAGAAAAGTTTCCCTCCATCCCTTTCCCCTACCTGAAATCCTCTCCTTCTCCTACCAACACCCTAACCACCACCCCTACACACTCTCTCTCTCTCTCTCTCTTTTCCCTTCACCTTTTTTCCATCCCTTAACTCCTCTCCGATGCTTCTGACATTCTGTCCTAGTTCACCCTCCCCCCCCCCCCCCCCTCCCCCCACTCCGTCCCCGGCACAATCTTGAAACCCTCCCCACTCCCTGTTGGTTCTGTGATCCACCCTTGCCCCCAGCACGTAACCGAGCAATTATCAGCCAACAGGCGACATCACAAAAAGCGTTCAGGAGGAACACTATGCTGGGTTAGCCCCCCTGAGGACTCCTGCAGGATTACGTCTCCCTGCGCAGAGGGGGAGAATATAATCCCTTCCTTTCACCGCAGGTTCGGGCTGGGTTTAAACGCCGGACTGACCGACCTTTGGGGTTTTGCCAACAGGTCTGCAATAAACGCTACAATTGCTGGGAAACGGGATCAGAGATAACATCGTTTTGATCGCTTGTATTGCGTCTGTCATTGGAATAGGAAGAATCGTTCACGAAGCGCTTTTCCAAGCTGAATGAATAACATGTGTGTTCAGACACAAAGTGTGCTAACTTGAGTGTGAAAATCTGCATATTTATTAACTTTCTCGAGAAGAAAACGCACATACAAAGCGTACAAGCGACGCCATCCGAACCAAGAGCATTAACAAATAAACTTCGATCATGATTTCTTGCAAAGAAAACACAAATATATTTATGACCCAAGCATTTTCCCATGTACATTACCGCAACACAGAACAAGCGCCTGTGTGTGTGTGTGTGTGTGTGTGTGTGTGTGTGTGTGTGTTCGTACGTGCGCGTGCGCGCGCATGTGTGTGTGTGTGTGTGTGTGTGTGTGTGTGTGTGTGTGTGTGTGTGCGCGCGCGCGCGCAACCACTTTTTTCTTTTTACTGCTGTAGCCGTCTTCTCTTAAACATTTTGCTGAACATAGGTACCTTTCATGTGTACTTTCTGCTGTTACATTGTAATTTTATACATTTTGTTGCGTTGTAAACATGCGTTCTCTCTTAAAGAAGGGGTCGTGTTTGTTGATTATAAGTGTCTTTTTTTGTTAATTATAAGGGCTTTACTTGCGCACTAATTAACAAAAAGGGATTTTACGAGGTGTAACATTTGTTTCTTAACAACACAAGCTTCGCCAGTCAAACACAATTCTCAACATGCTTGTTACCTGGGAATTTTGATGCTACCGTACCAAAAAAAAAAAAAACAACAACAACAAAAAACAGTCGTGGGTTGTATAAGCCTGAATGTCAGCGACTGCTCTCTTCTGTACTATATACACACATGCGGAGGTCTTTTATAGGTCCATATATTCTTCTGATATGAAAGAGTGGGGACTCTCTGTCTCTTGTCCACCAGGTTTTGCAAGGATTGAATCTCGATTGTTTGGACGAAAACGGATTCCCATCGCTTGGCTCTCAATTGATCACATGTTTCTTTAAATTGAAGTGTCATTCTTCGGATTTACATACCTTCTACGTCCACTCTGACGCCGGATAATTCTGGAAAGATGCTTACCTGAGGCGTTTATTCCTGTTTTGCTTTGTTTCCAAGTTGTTAGATTGTACGCAATAACCTCATCGAAATAAGTTTTGGATGTTTGACTTGATTTCTCTGATTGTGTTTATTCTTTGTTTTTGTTTTTTTTTTCATTCATTTATTGACAGTTTTTTTTTGTGCGGGTTTGTTTCTTGTCATTTTTTTTTTTTTTTTTTTTACCTATTTATAAAAGCGGACCGGTTGTAATATTTCGGTGAATATGAACACGACACAACGACAACACACACACACTTGCGTAAAACTCGCTCAAAGGTTGTGGAAAATGGGTGCAAAAACAAAACAATAATACAACACCGTCACGTGTTTCTTATGAAGGGGTGAGCAGAGGGAGAACAGTATATGGGGGGGAGGGGGGGGGAGGCGTGGGAGGGGAGTGGCGATGGGACAGGTTATGTTACAGGCTAAGACACGGGTTAACCTATTCAGATTCCCTCGTCTGATGTGTTAGAAAACTTAAACTGACGTAGTTAGATCTAGTCAACGCCCATCTCGCTCTGAAGTGAATGAAGATAAGTGATTGCTCGTTCATTTTCGTTGACCTGAGTGTTTTGTATCTTGCCTGAAGAAGACCTAAGAGGTCGAAACGCGTCGCGTTTTTGTCTTGTGATTCGTTTGTTTACGTTTTCTTGGCGGTTTCGCTATTAATTACATTTAAAATTTGTTTAAATTGACACCTCTCTCTCTCTCCCTCTCTCTCTCGTATATGTGTGTGTGTGGGGGGGGGGGGGGGGGGGGCAGGGGGGGGGCGGGGGGTGTGACTGCGCAACACACAGAGACACACTTACCATCATTTAACACACACACACACACACCACACACACACACACACACACGCATGCACGCGCGCGCGCGCGCGCACACACACACACACACACACACACACACACACACACACACCACCACTTAACACATTGACGGACGTGACATCACCACAGTTTCGCTGTGATTGCGAGATATCGATCAAGTGAAAAGTCGCACACATCACGCAGCCTCTAAAATCGATACCTAATTTCCTCGAGCACTCTCTCTCTCGCGGGGTCCAAACGTTTTAGCACCTCCGAAACATGGGCGGGGGTAGCGGAGCGGGGTGTGAATTATGTATGCGCAGGAAAAGAGGGCATGCTCGCATTGTATGCATTGTGGGCCCAGCGACGTTTGACTTGTTGTGTGTTGTGATGGGTTGGGCAGCGTTACCATGTTTGACGTAGCGTAGTGTGGTTTGGTTTGGTGTGGTGGTGGTGGTGATGGTGGTGGTGGTGGTGTGTGGGGGTGGGGGGTGGGGGTTGAGGTTTGGTATGGAGAAATGTGGAGATGGTGTGGTGTCGTGTGGTTGTGTAATGGCATGAGGAGTGGTAGGCTGTGGGTGGGGTGTTCTGTGGTGTGGTGTAATGTTGTGTGGTGTAATGTTGTGTGGTGTGATGTAATGCGGGGGTGTGGTGAAATGTGGTCTAGTGTAGTCTTGTGTAGTGTGTGTGGTGGTGTACAGTAATACGGTGTGATGTGGTGTCATACGGTGTGGCATTTTGTGGTATGGGCAGTCTCGTGTGGTGGTTGTGTGGTGTGTCGTATATGTTTGTGGTGTGGTGTTGTAGCGTGGTATGGGTGCAGTCCCGTGTGGTGTGGTGTACTGTGATGCACATGGGTGATGTAATACGGTGTGGTGTACTGTGATGTTTATGGTGTGATGTAATACGGCGTGGTGTACTGTGATGTATATGGTGTGATGTAATATGGTGTGGTGTACTGTGATGTATATGGTGTGATGTAATATGGTGTGGGTGTACTGTGATGTATATGGTGTGATGTAATATGGTGTGGTGTACTGTGGTAAAGTGCAGTCCGTATGGTGTGGCGTACTGTGATGCAATATGGTGTGGTATACTGTGATGTAATATGGAGTGGTGTACTGTTATGTAACATGGTGTGGTGTACTGTGGTATGGTGTAGTCCCGTTTGGTGTGGTGTACTGTGATGTATATGGTGTGATGTAATACGGCGTGGTGTACTGTGGTATGGAGCAGTCTCGTGTAGCGTGGAGTGGTGTGGCGTAATGTGTTGTGACACTTGTGTGATGTGCTCTATAATGTTGTGTGGTTTAGTGAGGAATGGTGCAGTCTCGTGTGATGTGGTGTGATATGACGTAAATGTTGTGGTGTGGTGTGGTGTAATGTGGTGGTGTGGTGTGGTGTATGTGATATGCTGTAATGTAACATCGTGTGGTATAGTGTGGTATGGTGCAGTATCGTGTGTGGTGGGGTGTAATGTGGTGTGGTGTGGTGTGATATGCTGTAATGTAACATGGTGTGGTACAGTGGGGGTATGGTGCAGTCTCATGTGGCATGGTGTGGTGTGTGTGTAATGTGGTGTGGTATAGTGTGGTATGGTGCAGTATCATGTGGTGTGGTGTGGTGTGGTGTAATGTGGTGTGGTTTATTGTGGTATAGTGCAGTCTCATGTGGCGTGGTGTGGTGTGGTGTGGTGTAATGTGGTGTGGTACAGTGTGGTATGGGTGCAGTCTCGTGTGACGTGGTGTGGGTGTAATGTGGTGTGGTATAGTGTGGTATGGTGCAGTATCGTGTGGCGTGGTGTGGGTGTGGTGTAATGTGGTGTGGTATAGTGTGGTATGGTGCAGTCTCGTGTGGTGTGGTGTACATGGTGTTGTGTAGTGTGGTGTGGTATGATGCACTTTGGTATACTGCAGCTCCGTGTTTTGTAGTGTAGTGTGATGAGTTGCAATGTGGTGTGATGTAGTGTGGTATGGTGCACCCTCGTGTGGTGTGGTGTGGTCTGGTGTACCATGGTGTGGGTGTGTGTTTAGTGTGTCATAGTGTCGTGAGAAGTGCTATAGTATGGCGTTTCGGGTGTGGGTGCATTATACTGCGATGTGGTGCAGTGTTGTGTGGTAAGGTGTTGTGTAATCTGGTGTGGTGTCGTGTTGCAGGACTTATTGTGCTTAGTGTGGTGTGTAGTGAAGGGTAGTGAGTTTGTAGTATTGTATGGTGGGGTGTTTGGATGGTAATACATAATGTAGCTGAGTGTGGTATGGTGAACTGTGATGTTGTTGTGGTGTAATGGGGGATATAGTGTGGTTGTGTGGTGTGGTGCAGAACGGTGTGATGTGGTGTGGTGGTGTGATGTAATGTGGTGTGGGTGATGTAAGGTGATTCAGTATGGTGGAGTGCGGAGCTGTGAATTGTGATTTGGTGTAGTTTGGTAGATGTGGTATGTTGGTGTGCGTGATAGGGTAGTGTATAGTAAAATGTGGTTTCGATTGGTGTTGTGTGGTGTCATGTAATGTGGTGTTGGTTGGGATGATACATTGTAGTGTGTTTTGGGTGTGGTTGATGTCACGTGGTTGAGTGCAGTGTAGTGTAGTGTAGTGTAGCGTAGCGT
>JADBJO010005166.1:0-15000 GCA_016801955.1 Conus betulinus
TCCCCAAAGCATTTCGTTATAGCTTCGGTTTTGAGAGTTTATCCCCTCAACTTCCAAAACAGTGGCCAAAAAAAGTTGTATCAGGATGCCTATGCGTTTCGATGCTTTTAAAACATACTTTTGATCTACCTTTTGCTTTCGGAGGTCCGTGAACACTGCTATAAACCGAGAGGGTAAGCCACAGAGCGTTCTCGAAACGTGAACATCGGCCTTTGGTCCGAAAATTGCTTCACCTTTGCTGACGCCAAAAGCCTTTTGAAACTCACCTATTTTTGTTCCCTGCTTTTGCCAGCATGGGAAACTCTTGTAACTGCTCACACGTATGATATGTTTTAATCACGTGTTTAACTGCTGAGACCTGGTTATTGATTGATTGGTGTTTCTGTATTCCCTTAGAACCTATTTCCAGTCATACGATATGGCGTTTTTTATCCAAGCATATACGAAAGAACATATCAGCTGCCGTACCACTACTGTTAGTGGTAGGGAGATATTATGGCCAAGAATTGCTTGATCCCTCCTTAAACCAAACCGCCACTCCCCCCGAACGCCTATACCCCGGAGGGCCCTCCCTCTTTTTTTACGCAGCCCCACTCCGACACCACCCCTCTCCCTGGTTTTCACTCTCCCCTTGCTCTTTTTTAAATCCTCCCTTATGGGTCCCCCTTGCGTGGTTCCAAGCCTTAACACTTGCATTCTACTTTCGAATCAGGTCTTTCCCGCATTCATCCAAGCCTCTTGACTTGGCTGTGTATCCCATGTGATTCTAAGAGGAAAATGGACTGTGCTTAGGAGGATGTATGCGTGCGGATGCTTCTGCGTATCGAGAGTAGTAGGCGGGGTCGTGAAAGGGCTGATGAAGTCCCTTGGGACTTCCTTTCATATGATTTCATCTTTAGTTTTGTTTTTTTACATTAGTAAACGGTGTGGGGTGGGTGGTAGGTTTCTGTATTTACCACTGTGATCTGGTTCAGTCTTTTAATGTTTCACGATAGTTCCTCCCCACCCTTGACCTTCCTCCCCCACAAAAACTCACGCCATGTTAACCTCATGCTTTGTCTCTGACTTCAGCAACAATCCTGTTCCTGGTTGTATTCTGACCCTACAAAACTTAGTTTCTCTCCCTTCCCTTTGTGCCCTTCTTCATTACCCTTTCTTGTCTTAATTTAATCGTGAAAGAAAACCTCGTTTATAGACCTTTGTTTGACCGATGTACCCCAGAAAGCTCATCTGTTTGCACTTACCGTGCGATGTTTACTCAGAACTCGTGCCAAAGATTACGCTTCCTTAGAGGCACAATTATTATCCCATGTTGATGCGTTTTTTCTTTCAAGCTTCTAATCGTTCATTTCTTTGCAAAAGATGAATGTTTTTTAATCTAACGGGTGCCCGTAGTTTCGACTTGTGATGTATCTTGTTTACGGTGGGTATTGAGTGGGAGGTTGAAATGGCACGTCGACATTGTGATTTTGTGCTAGAAGGAAATTCAAGCAAAATGTGAACTGGTTTGTACTGAGAAGAAACTACGGTTACTAGCTAGTGACCTAAATTGCGAATTGGAGAATAAGCATGGTACTTCCGCCCTGCCCCCATCCCCACCGCGCCACCCCCCCCCCAACCCCCTCAGTCACCCGCTTTCCCGCTATAATGTCTGGAATTTTTCCCCACTTGTGTGACGATTCCTTTCAGTCTCATCGTTCGTTTTGAGTAAAAAACAACTAAGATATCGTGCGCGTAGTGCGTACGCGTAATGTGTTGTGTGTGTGTGTGTGTGTGTGTGTGTGTGTGTGTGTGGTGGTGTGTTGTGTAATGTGTGTGTGTGTGTTTGTGTGTAGGGGGGGTGAGGTAAGCGCGGTTCTAAGGTCTAACCACGATGTTTTGGCTTTTTTTTTTTTTGTTTGCCTTTCGTGGGTTATCCGATTGCTGAATCCTGAAGTAATGACCAGTGGACTGGTGACACGCTGTGCTTGTGCCGAGTCTGAGGTCCGGTTTCTTTAGCATCCGTCCGTGCCGGCACTTCCCAGACGCTATGCCGGTGCCAGTGGAACCATCAGATATCCTACTAGTTGCTTCTGTCACACATGCCGCTGGTCCCTCCACAAACTGGCACACACCCTTTTTTGCACTATCCCTGCCAGCGCCCGTGCGATCACCAGGACGCGCATATGCATGGCAGTGCAGTGCCATTGGAAACCATCAAAGTTCCTACTTTGCTACTGTCACACCACGTCCGCTGTCTGCCCACATTGGCCCACCCTTTATTTCTCTATCCCTGCCTGCACCAGACCGCCCGATTCCGTCCCTACCCATAGAACGCTATGTGCCAGTGCCATTGCCATTGCCAGTGGAACCATCAGGAGTAATCCTACGTTGCTCTGCTGCTGAGGTCACCCACCCACGTCGCTGGTGGCGCCACAACATGGAAGCCCGACCCCTAATTATTCTCTAATTCCCTGCCAGCGCGCCCGTGCCGGTCACTTCCCAGTACCATATTCCAGTTGCCGAGTGGAACCATCAGAGTATCCTCGTATTTCTCTGTCACACACGTCGCGTGGTCTTTCCCACAAACATGGCAACCCGACGGCCTCTTAAGATTCCTCTATGCCTGCCATGCCCCGTCCTGACCGTCCACTCCCAGGACAGCTATTCCAGTGCCCGTGACCCTCAAGAGATATCCAGGCGTTTTCTGCATTTCACGAAGACACAACTGTAAAAATCTCTGTCTTTGCCATCAACAATGGCACGCAACCCTTATTCCCCATCTAGCCTCACCGTGCCCGTTACGCGTCCGCGAACCCGGACAGCTATGCCATGCCCTGGAACCATCAAGAGTATCCTACGGTTTGCTCTGTCACAACAGACCACGTCCGCTGGTCTAATGCCATACATATAGCCACCACCCTTGATAGTCCAGTATCCCTTAAAAAGGACATCGTCCGTCCTGTCACTCCCATGACGCTATGCCAGTGCGCGTGGAACCATCAAGATATCCCTACGTTGCTCTGTCACCCAATTGCCGGCTGGTCTGCATAACCTGGCACCACCCTTTATTCGTCTATTCCCATGCCTAGTTTGCAACTTTTTTTTTTACCGAGTCGGCTAATTATGACTATTGACCTACACCGGACCTATGTTTTGTCTCTCAGGCACCGAGGAAAATCTGAACACAAACAGAGAGGTGAAAGCACTGCGCGAAGTGTGGAATGTGCAAATAGTAGAGATGAGACAGAGGATTTAAAAACAAAGCGGCGTTTCCCGGTGCGGACAAAAGAATCCTTGCTTGTCCCCGTGGGTTTTTGTTTCTTCCTCAGTGAGCATCTCTGCCAATCTTGCCATCTGGCAGGGCCGGGATCATTTATAACATGAGAAGGTGGTATCAATGAGGGATGTGTCATTCCCTCATCAGGAAATTTGGGGTGGGGGGTGGGGGGGGGGAGCTTACCAGACCCGTGAAACCACTAAAAGCTTGGAGTTCGTGAAAGGACGCAGGGGCGATTTGGGTGGGTATGGAGCGTTTGTTCTCCTCCATACGTTGTTCTTGTGGGTAAGGTGCCAGATTGTACTTTTCAGCTCGCGATAAAACCGGAGAAGGGAAAGTGTGTTAATTGAAAAGGTGTGGTGGAAAGGGTGGGAGGGAAGGGGGGGGGGGCGCTTTGTCCCTCTTTCCATGATGGTCCAAAGGCGGGAATGGTCTCACCTTTATCCATAACGGTTGGTGTTCTCGAAACGAACTATATTCCCAGCATCGTTTTGTTCCAGATCTTTTCGCGGATGCCTCACGACAAATTGGCGGATACGTGTTCACGCTTGGTGGAAAGAACATGAATGAATACTTTTTTGTATTTTCGAAACCAGGGCAGGAAAAGGGATGGTGTCCAGAAACCCTGTGGAGAATAGGCATTGTAGGGCCTTTTGGGTCCCTGGCACATGGCGATTTGCAATGCTGCCAGCCATATGGTGCAACGATGTGTTCCTGGCGGGTATCCCAGTCCCCCCCAATCCCTGGATCCATATCCCCCCACCCCCCAGTCTGCCAGAATGCCACAGAGAGGCTGTGCCAGATTTCTAACCCCCCCTACACCGATCTAAAAGGCCAAACCTCAGGCACTTATTCCGGTTTCTGTTAAAGAAGCTGGAACGTCGCCAGGATCGATGACCAAGCTCATTACATCCGTACACGCACGCTTCAGAAGAGAAAATTGATATTAAACCATAACCGTCCCGTAGGAGTAGGTCCGGGCAGGACGAAACAGTTTTATAAAATAGGACCGATTGCAACGCGGGCCAATAACAACATAATTGATTAAAAACCCCCCAAACCCACCCCCTGAAGTAGGTTTCAAAAGGTGAATAACTAACAAAACCGTGATCCACTCGACATGACCTCAAATATTAAACTTAAATGACTGATTCTTAAAGTACTTCTAATGTAAACTTCACTGATGTTCAGACTAAAATTCTTAAACCAGTACTTCATGAACACCTGTAGAGACAATGTCCACCCGATGTTGACTTTCAGGTACCACGAAAGGTGCATCGATCTTTAAAGTTTGGTACAGGTTTTTAAAAGAAAGAAAAAACAAAATGTAAGCAAACTTTTACCGGTGTTTTGGCAAAATTTTCCCGGAAGAAATGTTGGGTTTCATCTTCTTAACCTAGTGTAGAACGTTGACCTTTGACCAGGATTGACAGCCTAATGATGTTGCGGCTAACCTGCTTGGCTGTAAACAACATGATTCAACGGGATGGGACAAGTGATTTGTCCAAGGTGTTGATCTCCCCTTGCAATAGGGACGCAGGGGCTCATAGCAGCACAAGAATGTAAACAGCAGCGCAAAATCTAACGGTTGCATATCTGCAAAAGTGATCCACGCAAAAGGTTAACGCAAACAAATGAACAAGTTGTAGGTAGTTGCTGTGGCGAATGCATTTTTTAAAAGGGGAATTAGAACAAAAGTAAGAGTTTACGTCTCTTTGTATGTGCGGTGCGTGCGTGCGCGTGCGTGTGTGGGTGTGTTGTGTTGTGTGTGGTGTGTGTGTTCGCGCGTGTGTGCGCGCGCGCTGTGTGTATGTGTGTGTGTTAGTGTGTATGGGGTGGGGTGTGGTGTGGTGTGTTGTGTGAAGACGCGAGCGCGGTGAGCTAGTGTTGTGGTAGTGTGATGTGCGTGGTGTGTGTGTGTGTGTGTGTGTGTGTTGTGGATGTGGGTGTTTCTGTTCTCATTTCTCTTTTCTTTTTGCGATTTGCAATGCGATGATTATGAAAACGCTTTGCTTAAAGAAAATTCGCAAAATATAACAATTGTATCGCATTTTGTGTTTTTGAAATAGGTAACCAACGCTGTTACAACCTGTAATCAGAGCTACTGGATTATTGGAGCTGTCTGTTGGCGTACATCTGTTTGGATGGCCCGCCAGGGTCAGCAGACGTGACGTACCGGCATAGGACCCCTGGTTCACACCGCGTTGATGAACCGCAATAAAGCTGTAACTAGCACGTCCACACGTTGTCAGGCTCTCTGCTATCGGTTCTACATGAAGCCACGACATAGGTCCTGGACACCTTGGCATATTAGTAGCAGGCGACGTAACTTTTATCACGTGTTGTGTGTGTGTGTGGGTGGGTGTGTGTGTGTGTGTGTGTGTGTGGGGTGCGCACGCCCCCCCCCCGCGCGCGCGTGCACGCAGCAGCGCGGCGTGCTAATGTGTGTGTGTGTGTGTGTGTGATGTGTGGTGTGGTGTTAGCATGCATGTGGTGTATCATTAAAACAAGAGTGGGTTGGCTACATTTACCAGTCTACGGCTTGAATCTTCTCACAGTTGATTATTGTGCAAGTAGGAGGTTGAAATAATAATAATAATGAAAGCTACGAGCATGATTCCTGTGGCACTGGTGACATTGAGCTGGAAGTAGTACCCAAAGACACGTTTGTATCAGTCAGGGGTTGATATTTGCTGAGAAACGTGGACAAATACGGCTAGAGTTACCATTGGTTACAGACGTAAACATTTGTCACATTTTCATAGTTTGTGGACCTTTTGGTTTTTGAAATGAATAAATCTATGAATCTTTAGGGTGTTTGGTGCATCATTTTATACACCACTGACACCACGAAGTGATATCATAATGATGAGATTTTTTTTTTTTTAACTAGTACTTAAACCGCTAGTGATACGTATGCACGTATTGTTGCGAGTGTTGGGATTTTAGTCTTTTTTTCGATTTGTTTGTTTGTTGTTGTTCGTTGGGTTTTAATAGGCACACATCACATTTGTTTAGGACTCAGACGTGACAGTATATCGACATCCTTTCTTGTATCACCATTTGTTCTAGTAAAGACAGCAAGGATAAGGACTAACATATAAACAGGAAATTGATTTATCCAACATTTCTACACACATGACACCGCGATTTGGCATATCGCTCATGATGAGATAATGTTAAAAAAAAAACAAACTGTACTAAACTGCGGATAGTTAAAAACTTATGCAGAGTTTGTTCGCTGTTTTGCTTTGGGGACCTTTTCTCCTTATTATGTTTGTTTTTGTATGTTGTTATTGTTTGTTGTTTTTAATAGCACCACTAAATTCATTTTAAATGACTCAACAGTGAAAGATAATATCGACAAATTTCAGTATCACGTGTGTTGTGTGTAAGGCAGCAAGGTAAGTACAAAATATAAACAGAAAAGGAGTAAGGAAAAACACATCATGATGCAAGTAAGCGCGCGTGAGTCCCCTATTCGCTTCATGATGGCGAAAAAAAATGTCATCGAAGGCTATCCGAGCAAGCGCCGTCGTTGGGGAAAACCTCCATTGTAGAGAAGTGCATAGTTTCTTTCTTTGTGGGAGTGGAAACTGTTGAAATGTCAGCAGGGATCCTGCTTATAGGGCGTATTAAAATAGCACCTGTGTGTCTATAACTGGGATGATGAAGTGGGCTAGCCTAGATGGACTTTATCCAAGTGTGTGTGTGTGTGTGTGTGTGGTGTGTGTGTGTGTGTGTGTGTGTGTGTGTGTGTGTGTGTGTGTGTGTGCGTGCGTGTATGGGTGTGTGTTATGTGAGTGCGTGCGTGTGTGTGTGTTGTGAGTGTGTGCGTTGCGTTCGTGTGCGTGCACGTGCGTGTGTGTGTGGTGTGGTGTGTGGGTGTTGTGTGTGTGTGTGTGTGTAAGGGGAAATGGTTGCCTGTGTGTATATATATATAAATTGTGTGTGTATGTGTGTGTGTCCGTTGGGTGTGGTGTGTGGATTGTATGTATATGTGTGCGTGTGTGCGCGCGAGTAAGGGGAAAGGGTGCCCGTGTGTACCTATATATTGTGTGTGTGTGTGTGTGTGTGTGTGTGTGTGTGTGTGTGTGTGTGTGTGTGTGTGTAAAAGGGAAAGGGTGCCCGCATGGTTGTATAATTGTGTGCGTGCGCGCGCGTGCGCGTTTGTATGTGTGTAAGGGGAATGGCGCCCCGTGTGTGCGTGCGTGTGTGTATAATTGTGTGTGTGCGCGCGCTTGCGCGTTTTAATGGGTTTTGTTGTTATTGTTGTTTTGTTTTGTTATAAACTTATTCTGACTTTACCAGTACATTTGCTGTTCAATGAATGTGGTTGAAATCCGTCATGAACGCCAGAGTTCATGAATCCGACGGACGGGAACGAGGGGAAAACAGAGAAAGTGTGTATCAATCACTTGTTGTCTTTCTACATTCTCCGAAGATTTGTGATCACGAAGTGTTCTCTCGGATTCCATTCTTGAAAGACGGTAACATTTGTCACATATTTCAAGAATTGATAAATGTAAGAATTTGATGTGTTCGTGTTTCTGTATACTTGATACCGCGATGGAATATGTGAAATGTTGAACAATTAAGTAGTGGGGGGAAAACAAGTGCAGGTTAACAATTCTTCCATCATTATAGTGTAATGATTTGAATATCTTGATGATGATATTTGAATATCTGATGATGATATAAGAAAGAAATATAGCTCGTTAACTACTTATGTACGTGTTGTTGCTACTGTTTTGCTTGCTTGTTTGTTTGTTTTTTGCAACGGACACACATAGAGAACAGGTTCTAACAATCAACAGTAGCAGACACCGTCACCGTAATAATTCAAATCTATCACATCATTACATTCGGAAAAAGCAATTTATACTGACATACATTACATTGTCCCAGATAAGCATCAAGGTGGCAGACACACCTATATAGACAAAGAAAGAAAGTGTTTTAAGTGTGCAAGAAGCGATAGCCCTCGTTAAAGTGTGATTTATGGGGATCATAAGCGTGTTGTTGTTATGTCAGCCAGTCTCTTGTCCATGATTGATGGAACGTTCGGTTCACAATACAAGTTCGTCGAATGATGCGTTAGAGCTGTTTTTCATCGGACGAATCGTTGGGTAGGGCACGGTCTGATGAAAGGCTCAAGGTCACTCATCTCTGTCGTTTCGACGCTCTTAAACTGCTTTGAATTGAATCAGGTATCCATTTACCGCTGGATGGACAAAGGAAGATTCCATGCAAAAATGAAAAAAAAAAAAAAAAAAAAAAACAGATCAAATCTAACAAAAAAATGCTTCGAACTCAGACCGTTATCATCGCAGGCAAACGCTCGAACAATTTCGTCTACAGGCGCATAAAGATCGTAGACTAGCAACAACCCAGTTTTCTCTCTTAAAGCATCAAACTGCTGTTAAGGTCTTTGATTTAAACAAAATAGCGACTAAATTATGGATTTTTTCTTCTTCCGTAATAACCCACAGTTTCTCTTTTAAAACATCAAACTGCTGTTAAGGTCTTTGATTTAAGCAAAATAGCGACTGAATTGTGGATTTTTCTTCCCGAGACTGAATTATGGATTTTTTTCCCGAGGAAGAGAAAATAATCTGCAAAATAAGTTTACTGCTCGCTTGTGTTCGCCGTAATTTGTTATCATGAGTCATATTGAGCTTTCAACTGTCTGTAAAATCGATTGTGACAATCTTTTGTCACAAAAATCCTGTGTGTATTTTCAAAGTATTTGGGAATCTAGTATTACGATTTAGCGAAAATCGTGTTTACTTCCCAACCGTGAATGTAATTGAGGTCAACCAACATCTCCATTCCCAGCACAGGAAAGCTTGTTCAGCAACAACAGCTTTGATTGATACAGGAATGGTTTGGTGTGGTTACTTCCCTTTGGTGCGAACCCAAACAGTTCCCAGAGAATACGGAGCTATCGTCAGTGTATCTAGGGTCATACACATACGCATAACTCAGCTATCATGGATCACCATGGTTCGTGCAATGGTAACCAAGGCAAAAAAACATGAAGATAACCGAGGGCGGCACATCCAGACGATCCCGTTTCAGCATGTGAAAGCTGTTTCAATTCAAACAAAGGCCTGTACCCGAAATGGCGGTGTCCCGGAGCAAAGGGAAGTAACCGCATAAGAGCTCTCGTGTGGTAAGAATCAAGCTGTTATTGACTGACCTACATTTGCGATTTCGATTCTTGTGCTACAGTTAAATTCGGCACTGCCATGATATTTCAAGCTTGTAGCACTTCAGAAAAACCAATACCAAGAAATTCTGGACTCAGATATGTTGCTAACGTCGGTTTCACCTCATGTTCAAACAACTCCCGAGTTCGGAGGAACGGGGGTCAGCCAGTCTGCCTCAGTGGAGCACGACTGGGCCTGTTTTGCGCGGCCTGCTTGTCTTTCTTTGTTTACTTCGCTATCTCATATATCGTGCCGCTTCAATGACGTCACCCCCGCTGCCCACTCCTTCTGAGACCCTTTCTTAATACCAAGTCGTCATTAGACACGCGCAGTAGACGAGAAGGTGCACTGCTGCTGAGTCACTTCGATGGTGATCATTGATGTCTTTTCCAATACAACACACGAAGGACACCATGCCTGTAAGTCCTGTCCTGATAGCAATTACTGCTTAGTTCCCGGAGCCAGACTGAGTGAGCGTACCAGTTTCGAGTGTGCCACCATGTCCATCCCGACAGATGTGGTGTTTTCTCCCCCATGAGGAAAGATCTCACTGACACAATGCTCGAAGAAACCGAGATAGTGGTAAGACCGCCACGTCGGGATGTGAATTATAATTTGAAAAGAGAGAGGGTTAGTTACCGACAAGGACACAGACACAAACAAGAGTACAGGACTAGACACAATGCGTTTCGACTTCTTGGTCTTCTTCAGGTGAAAACACACAATATTTTAGGACAGTGACAAGACACTTAGCTGAGCTTTCTCCTGTTCGTTTCCAATTGAAAATGGCCGCCAGGAGTAGCTCAGCTAAGTGTTCTCGTCACTGTCCTAAGTATTGTGTGTTTTCGCCTGAAGAAGACCCAAGAGGTCGAAACGCCTTGTGTCTAGCCCCGTACTCTTGTTTGTCTGTGTTCTTGGCGATAACTAAGCCCTCTCTTTTCAAATTTTGTTTCATTTTCCGCCCTCGGTCACTGTTTTGAAACGTCACGTAATTCGTTCAGATAAGAACAGCCATCAGCGAGGCATACCCTAAGCTCCCCACACTAGATGATATAAAGTCGGTGGAAGTCTCTGTTAAATGATGGTGAGCACGGTCACTGACAGTTGTTCTGGCTGCAAAGATTGAAGGAGCAGATGATGGAATCCCCACCCTTCACCCCATCTTTCTTCCCCCCCCCCCCCCCCCCCCCCCCTTACCATACTGCTACTCACAAGATAACCTCAGCTCGATCGGCGGCTGCGTAAAACTGACGTCACAGGTACCGACGGCAAGAACATCCCCAGGGTCATTTATCATTGAGGTATGTTTTCAGCGCAGGGTCTCCGCTGCCGGGTGACCTGACGTGGACAGTCCCTTGGTGAGACTGATGGCTCCAGGACTGTGGAAGAACGTTTAGTCTGGGTGTGCTGTAAGTGAGAGACAGTATGGGATACAGAGACAGGCGAAACTGGGGGGGAAAAAAAAGAACGCGAACGAATGAAAAATAATCAGAAAAGATAATTGAAAAACAGCGTAGAACGTCTGTATCCGTCATCATCTATTGATTTTGTCAAGTGAGGTCTGCTACGAGGCCACAAGATAAGCGAGAGGGGTCGGGTGGGGGGGGGGGGTGGGGGGGGGGTGTGGGGGGGGGGGGGGGGGGGGGGGGGGGGGGGGGGGGGGGTGGGGGGGGGGTCGGCGGAGGGGTTGGAGGCAGAGGGGGTGACTGTGTCTTCTCGATTAACGAACTAACTTGTAACTAGCTTCTGTATACATGAACTTACACACAAAAATTGCTAAGCAATATAAGTACTGTAACTTAAATAGTATGAGTGAAAACCATAAAAACAACCACAGGTTTTCGGATTCTTTTGATTGCAAGCCAAACTGCATGTTTTCCACTGTTTAAGAAAGACAACTCTGTTAGTCATGTATGTCCTTTAACTCCTGCGTTGTTGCTTGCCCTTCAACACTCTCTCTCTCTCTCCGTCTCTCCTCTCTCTCTCTCTCGTCTCTCTCTCTCTCTCTCTCTCTCTCTCTCTCTCTCCTCTCTCTCTCTCTCTCTTCTCTCTCTCATCTCTCTCTCTCTCTCTCTCTCTCTCTGGCTCTCTCTCTCTGGCTGGTTTCCGAAACACCAGTTGGTCTTCAAACACAAACTGAACAGTTTATGGAGTGCATCCTCAAGACTTCAGCTCAGAGTAAGCATGGAAAAGAGTAATGTTGTTATATTCAACACAGGAAAAAGGTTGTTATCTGCAGCTCAGAAAAGAGTAAAAAAGGTGGTTTCTTGCTTAAGAGAAAGGTGGTTTCTCTAATGGACAGGAAGTGAAGATCGTCAACTGTTATAAGTATCTTGGTATATATTTATTCCACTAGACTTAGTTTTGTGTTTGCTTGTGAAGATCTTGCAAGCCGAGCAAAAAATGCCTTGCTGTGTATTATGCGTGAGTTGTACATGCTTAAGAATAATTGATTTGCAGTATTTTTGAACATTTTTTACATCAGGTTCTACCTATTGCCATATACGGTGCTGAAATATAGGGATTAGATAAAACAGTTGCTTGTATTGAAAAGGTCCACTTATTTTGCATTAAAGAATGTTTTAGGGGTACAGCTTTAAAACGCCGAATGACTCAGTGTACGGAGAGACAGGATGCCACCCTGTTGATGTGAATGTGTCTGTTCAGTGTATCAGATACTGGCTTAAATTTTATTACGTATGGAGGGAAATAGACTGCCGGTAAAAGCTTACGAGATGCTGATGTGGATAGACTCACATGGTAAATATACTTGGGTTTCAAGGATTTCGAGAAACATTATATCTGAATCGATTTGGAATGGTATGGTTAAATCATAGGGTTGAAAATGTCAATGCATTTCTGGATGAATTTCGCCAGAGGCTTCTTGATTGCCGATGGCAAAAATAGGAATGAACATATCCAAGAAATGTGACCGGTTTTCTTTGTAATTATAGAACTTTCAATCATCCAGGGGCTGTGAAAAGTATATCTTTTAATTGACATCGACAGAACATATGAGATGTTATTTAACAAAATGTAGATTCGGACTAACAGACATTGTAATACATCGGGACGTACATAGTCAGGTATCAACTAATTCTGTAATATGCCCTTTGTGCGGAGATGCAAAAGAAGATGAAGTAACCTACATGTTTTATTTTGTTGCCCTAGTTTCTGTGAGCTTCAGCAAGTATGTGTTCCACGAAAATTGTATGCAAATCCGTGTCTATTCAACGTAGCCTTACTGATGGGTTAACTGTAACAAAGGGGTACTGAAGAATGTTTGCATGTACCTATTATATAAGGCATTTAAAAGGCATGATACCGCAGTTGAAGGATGTGAATGTTAATATGGAAGCATGTAACTGTTGTACTCTATGGTCAAAGTATGTTGGAATTTGTCATTATTGTGTTGACGCATCCTTACGTTTCTTTGTCGTTAAAGTGCCATTGTAAATAGTCCACCACCACCACCACCATCACCACCACCACCACCCCTCAGTAGGGGGCTGTGGCCTAACCTGAATAAACAATTTTCCATCTCTCTCTGTCTGTCTCTGGTCTCTTTGTGTCTTTCTCCCTCTCTCTCTCTCTCTCTCTCTCTCTCTCTCTCTCTCTCTCTCTCTCTCTCTCTTGGATGTGGTTGTGTTCTGTTCTCCGCATGTTCTCACTGGCAAATACCACCAACGGCCAGGACAGCAGTTCTGCAAGACACACAAGGCCTTCAGCTGCAGCCAAAAGAAGTCTCCAGTGTCCTGTCTTTCTCGTGCTGCCGGCATCTGCTTCTGCTGCCCAGAGGACGACACTTTCCATCCACCTGACTCCACTTCCCACCAGAGTATTGCATCTTCTATTTTCACCTTCTGGACGTCGTACGGTGAGGGGTGATAATTTGTTTTCAACCAGAGATCTTGAAGGTAGAGACGGGCAACTCTGGGCCTTTGAGGACAGGACAGTGTGGAGAAGTTATCTTTCTTGGATGCGCGCTCTGGCTGTGTGTCCCTCTGTATATATATATATATATATATATATATATATATAGTATATGCATATATATTATATATATATGTATATATATATATATAGTATATATATATGGTTCTTGTCACAGAAGTCCCCTGAGGAGGACCTGTTGCATGCCGAAATATCAAAAATAATTCTATGAGCCTGTTGTTTTTATCTTTGTTTTATGTGCGTTTGTATACATACAGATGTATGTGTATGCATGTGTGTGTGTGTGTGTGTGTGTGTGTGTGTGTGTGTGTGTGTGTGTGTGTGTGTGTGTGTGTGTGTGTGCACTGACTGAAACCAGTTTATTCTCAGATTAACTGATAGTTGTACTGACATTTAAGAAAACATTACGAACAGGGTGTCAACATTTTCATTTACAGAAAAGGAATATAACTCTCTCTCTCTCTCCTCTCTCTCTCTCTCTCTCTCTCTCTCTCTCTCTCTCTCTCTCTCTCTCTCTCTCTCTCTCTCTCTCACACACACACACACACACACACACACACACACACACACACACACACACATGTATATATGTATTTAGATAGATAGATAGATATGAAAAAAGCCGTTTAGTAGCAGGCGCACAGCATGTAGTGCAAGGTGCACCAAGAAAAGGTGTGAAACATGCACATTCACGACTGGACGACACCGCACGTTGTCACTGACGCACTCGATAACACGAGGTCAAGTGGAACGCCCTGGTCGACCACCCCCCCCCCCCCACCCCCCCCCCCCCACCCCCCCCCCCCCCCCCCCCCCTGCCGACGACGACAACGGGGGGAGCACGAAGGTGAATGCCCTCCACCGCATCCAGCGTCAACACAAGACGATCAATGTGGGACTACTGGTCCACGGAGCACCTGGCAGACCTCTGGGACAGGTAGGCTGCTCAGAGGGGAGACCCACCAGCGTCAACACAGACGACGCAGACATGGGTACCGTGGTGGGGGACGAGAGACTGATGGTTCCCTAGTCTCTCAAAGAACACTTCAACAAAAATTGATTATCCTGCTTATCTTGTCCTGAACTACTGGAAAAACCTATGGACACGAAACCGACCCTTACCCTTATAAGGCCAAACCGCCAGACTGACTTAATATTATAGGTCACAAGCAAAAAAATCCTTTTTGCGGAAATAGGAACGGTGGGCGGAGGCTCTGAATCAAAATGTCTAAACCAACACAAGCCAAATTTATGCCTATACTCCACGTTTACAACTTTGTCAAGGAACCACTTAAATCCTCCCTAAGCGTGAGTGTAAGATGTCCTTTTTGCATCCACCCCATTAAAGAAGATACGGGTAACTACTATAAATAAACTGAATCACATACGCAAGACCACACTGATCTACTGACGTGTCCAGATTTTCCCCTTCCTTCAAAATCCAGTGGACTGTCCAGTTAAAATATGGTCAGTGAAACCACGTGATAGCCGACACACTGTGCACATGTGAAGATACTCTACTCCTTCACAGAGGTTAAATGTACTAAACAACTCTGCCAGTTGTAATGTTAGGTG
>JADBJO010005166.1:22500-27254 GCA_016801955.1 Conus betulinus
AATTCATCGCAGTCTTAGGTCCACCTTCTAAAGAATGTCTTCCTGTGTGGTACAGTCGCCGTCTTTGTCCTGAATGTTGGAAGCTCCACTTTGGTTTTGTTTGGTCAGTAGCCTAGCTTTTAAAGTCGGATGACCCTTAGAAGGTCATCACCCCAGCGTCGATAGGAGGACAATTCACCTTACGACTCCTGTTAGAAAATGACGTTGAAGCCCTGACCAGCAATTTTAATAACGAAACGACTGAAACATCACCAGAGGTCCTAGCAGTAAGCAGACTAAAATAAAAACCACAGATGTCTAGTAACTTCTTGGAGATATGTGATAGAAGGGCTTCAAAACCACCCAACAAGACTAAGACAGGGGGGGGGGGGGGGGGGGGGGGGGGGGGAATGCGATACAGGGCTATAAATGAGAACACCAATCAGTGAAGACATGAAGAACACAAAGGAAAGCTGGATCGAACGACAGTGTGAGGACATGGAAAAAAAAACAGACAACACAACACAAAGAGAATGCTTTTAGTATTATGAAAGAACCAAACAAAGGAAAGCAGAAAGACAGGTCAGCGTAGGCCAGGACAAATGATGGTAACTACCGCACAAAGGAAGAAGACATGATTACAAGGTGAACTGAAGATCGATCTGAACTCGACAACAGATCACAGAAGAACCAAATGTGCCGGCAGCACAAGATCCATCACAGAAGAATGACTTTCCAGTGATCCTTGAAGAAGTCATGGTAGCAGTGAAATCGCTGAACTGTGGGAGGGCTGCAGGCATCGGCGACATCCCTGCAGAAATCTTGAAACGTTTCGGAAACACAGTAATCGATGTCCTGACTGCCAGCTGCGTCACAATCTGGCTCACAGGGAATTGCCTTCGCCATGGACTCCTCGCCAATTGTTACAGTTCCAAAGAGCGTAATTCTGTGACATTGCCAGAAGCACCGCATTATGATCAGCCATGCCAGCATAGTATTGCTCAACATCAATCTGAATGGTCGCAAACCGCAAACAGACACCGTCTTTGTGGACGAAGATGCTGGAATCTGCGAAGATAGGAGTACCGTCGAACGGACTGTTAGTCCAGGTGTCCCTTGCGAAGGACACCTCCGGCACCAGAGGGAGTTCTGCAATGTCTACATAGACTTCAAGAAGTCGTTCCACCTTTTCGAGCATGAGGTACTACATGCCAGAGTTAAGTTGTTTAACATTGGGCAGAAGCTTAACATCAGCGACATGCACCATCCAGCTATTGTTCTCCAAAGCGTCCAGGTTGCTACTGGAGAATGATCCATGATCCATGCATCGGTTATAGTTCGCCAGGGCTACGTCCTGTCTCTCTCATATACCATATACCTGGAGCAATATGACCAATGCAATTAAAGATCATGTCAGCAAGGTCAGCATCGGGGGAAAAAAAACCATCGTAAATGTTCGATTTGCAGATGATAATGATTACCTGGCAGGCAGTGAAGAATAGCTCACCAAGATTGTTGAAGAACTGAATGAAACATTTGTTGAAGAAATGAATGAAGCAACAAGTTATGGCATGGAAGTAACGCGGAGAAGGCTGAGCTGATGGCCAGCCACAACATCACCAGAAGCTAGAATCTTTCCAACAACTCTCAACAATTCATTTACCTGAGATCCCTCATTAGCAGTGAGGGATCCCAACCCAAATCCCCTGAAGGGTAGCAAAAGCAACCACAGCACTGCCGCGGTTAAAAGCTGTATGAAAGAACAAGACCATCTGCACAAAACACAAGATGAGGCTCCTGTATGCCCTGGTGGATTCCATCTTCCTGCAGGCATGCGAGACATGAACCCTCACGGTGGATCCGGAAAGAAGAAGAAGCCGACCATGGAAATGAGATGCTACTGCAAACTACTCAACATCACATACACTGATCACATCACCAAATCAGCAAGTGCGTCAGACCATCAGACAGCACACACAACAAAACGAAGAGATGCTAAAGTCAGTCGGGAAAGGAAAACTACGTTGCTATTGCTGATAGAGGGAGATGGAGGGGGGAAGACAGACAAAAGAGCGATTGGGCTGACGGCATTGCAGAGTGGACAGTGACAATATTTGCAGAGATCTAGGTCTTGGCACATAAACGACAGAACCGTAGGAACCTGGTGAACTGTTCTTCAGTGTGGTGCCCCAATGGCTCCCCATGGAGTTAAGAGAGAAGAGAAAAAAGATCATGTGGTGAGCTCCAATAAAAGAAAACGGAAGCACTGCGCTGTACTGAATGAGTTCTGTCCCCTACGCCTGTCATGTATTGCCAGATGAAATGTACATCTACGACATAACCAAATGAGCCTTCAAGCAACGCGTTCTTATGTTGGTTAGTAAATACACCAGTTATAGATAATAACCATTGTCGAAAGCTTTCTTTGTCATCATCATCACAAACAAAAAAAAAAACACCAGCACCAAATATGTGGCAGCCACCATATGTATCAGGGCGAAAAATATGTGCAATCACATGCACAGAAACTGTCGCAGGTAACAATGTGAGCGGGGACAACACTTTGTGCCGTTACACTAGACACAAAGTCGGCCGGCGACAATTTGCACCCGGTGACAATTTTCGCCGTCGACAATTTGTGCCGGACGACAAAATTTGTACTGTAACAATCGTCCAGCACGCTACTGACATCAGTGACGTGATGCACAACCATTCCTCCAGGTCACCTGACTTCCTGCACCAGTCAGGAACAATTTTTTTTTTCCCACGATACCAGATACAGTGGACTTTTTTCGGGTTATCTCATACTGACCTACAAACAATTCACGTGTGCAGTCGTATCCTGTGTCTTCGTCTCTTAAACGGATGTTTGCGGTTGCCTTTAGGCGGATTTGAAGAGTGTCAGGGTAATAAACTATAAACTATATTACATTCCACCTATCCGCCCCTCTCTCAATCCGTTACCCCCTTCTCCAGTCGCTGATCAAGTTGACCGGCAACAACTTAACGAGCTTGCCGACGGCAGATGAAATATAGGGCTGTAAAACAGGGTGTTTAGCCTACATTCGTTCAAACGGAAAAAAAAAAAAAAAAAAAATCTGTGAGGCCAAAGTGATAAAACAGGGAGGGATGGGGAGGGAGGTGGGCTGAAAGGAGGGTTGTGTTGCGTTGCGTGTGCGGAGGGGGGGGGGGGGGAGTGTGCGTGGGGAGGAGACAGCGAATGTGGGTGCGTGTGGGAGAGGTGGGTTGGGGGGGGGGGGGGTGTGCGGTGTTGTCGTGCGGGTACGGGTGGGTGCAGGTGTGTGGGGAGTGAGTGAGTAACTGGAGGTAAATATGTGGACAGAGAAAAACGAGACAAATTTTTTGCAGAGGGATTGAAACGATCGTGACAATACATGGTGACAACAAAAGTTACACATGTATTCAAACATGTATTTGAAAATAAAAACGAATCAATAGAAGGCAAAACGCAAATAAACACACAAGACAAGGCGGCGAAAAAAAGGCTTCATTAACGTAAGTACAACACGGACAAGTGAACTGTTGGGCAATAGGGTTCTCTGGACGCTTGCAAAGAACAGACAGAAAATGCACCCAACAATTCTCCTCAGATCGCAGCCATTATTTTGATCCTGACAATACGTGAAACAGACTGGAGAAGTTGAGGCGGTTCAGAGACAGACAGCACGAGAGAGTGAGGGAAAGAACGAACGAATGATCTTTGTCTGTTTTTGAGAGAGAGAGAGAGAGCGAGAGAGAGAGAAGAGAGAGAGAGAGAGAGAGAGAGAGAGAGAGAGAGAGAGAGAGAGAGCGCGTAAGAAGTGAGATGAATCTCATTAACTATATGGAATATTTTGTCTGTGTCATGAGGGGGAAGGGCTGGACGAAGGGGTGGGGGCAAGAACGGGGGGGGGCGCCGTGGCGAAGGGTTTAGCGTCGCGGGACTCCCGGCTGGGAGGTCGTGGGTTCGAATCCCATCAGAAGTCATGTGGGTTTTTCTGCCCCGACCGGCTCCTACCCAGAGTTGAGTTTGCTGCGGGCTCAGTTGGGAAGACTGGGACCACACAGTCGAGTTTCATCCACTTAATGGATGCGTTTCTGAGAGTGTTGCTCAAATTTCCTGACCAACACTGCAGGTGTCTGTATCTCTCGGGCTGGTTGACGCGGGATATATTATGAAAGGAAGCGTAGAGTACAGCCCTGTCATGTAGTCTCAGACCGAAAAATGAAAATCCGTAGCATCATCTTAATCATCCTCATTCTCATCGATCAGCATAAAAAAAAAAATCTCAAATTCTGTGGCCCTTCATGCCCTGCTCTCATGGTGACCTCAGTTTTCGATGTCCTCTCCACGTCTGTGGCCTTGGTTTGGTTCCGTCGGGGTCACGGTATCGGCGAGTCCATGGGGGCTGTCGTTGGACGGAAGTGGTGGCGCCCTCCGGAGGGAGAGAGCTCACTCACGCCGGCTCCAGTGTCTCCTCGGTGGGTTGCCTCTTGACGACTTGACATTGCCTGCTCCCTGTGGATTGCCGGTGCCTCGGCTGCGGCAGGGCCGACCGGGCTGTGGCGTGGACGGGATGTCGGAATGAACGGCATGGGTGCACTGCCACTGAGGTGGCCACAGAAGTTGGGACAGCAAAAAAATAAAAAACAAATATAAGCAGTAACAATTCCCCGTCCCATGTAACACAGTAAACTGTTGGTGTTTTGCCAGCAAGGGGCGATAGACGAGCACATACACAGAAGTTCAAAAGAAAGGGGTCACTTCCCTGCGA
>JADBJO010005166.1:39249-46749 GCA_016801955.1 Conus betulinus
ACATATTTGTACAATTTATGCATAGAGAAACAAACCTTTCCCTTGAAATTTAAGGAAGCCAAAGTAATTCCACTTTATAAATCTGGCGATAAGTCAATTCCATCAAACTA
Organism: Conus betulinus; assembly: GCA_016801955.1. Classification (NCBI taxonomy): domain Eukaryota; kingdom Metazoa; phylum Mollusca; class Gastropoda; order Neogastropoda; family Conidae; genus Conus; species Conus betulinus. The sequence goes on from JADBJO010005166.1 coordinate 39,360, forward strand.
TAGACCAATTTCTATTTTATCTGCTTTATCTAAACCTATTGAAAAAACACTTGCAAAATTTACTATATTCTTACCTTACTAAAAACAATTTACTCCACGACGATCAATCTGGTTTCCGTAAAAATCATTCCTGCCATACAACCCTTGTACAGCTTATTGATAGCCTCTTATGTAGTATAAATGAAAATAAAATTTACTGGCATTCTTTTTATAGACTTTGAAAAAGCTTTTGATGTAATAAATCGTTCTCTCCTGTTGCGTAAACTGGAACTCTACAAATTAACTCCAGAATTCATAAATCTCATGACCTCATTTCTATGTAATAGGAAACAGTCAGTAACAGTCAACAATAAAACGTCAAACTTAATGTCTATCAAATATGGAGTACCACAAGGCTCTGTATTGGGCCCTCTACTGTTTACTGTCTACGTCAATGATTTACCTTGTTTTCTTGAAAGTAAATGCGAAATGTTTGCCGATGATACATCTCTTCATTCCAGTGATTCAGATCCATTAAGATTAGCTAGTAAACTCCAAAATGATGTTAAAAAACTTATCGAATGGACTCAGTTGAACCATATGTCCTTAAATGCAAGCAAAACCAAGTGCATGTTTGTATGTGCCCGACAAAAAAGACAAAAGATGAAGTCAAAAATTTCCACCATTGTTTATATCTGACCTAAAAATAGAGAAGAAGAAGTCGACTCACATAAAATATTAGGAGTAATAATAGATAAAGATTTAACATGGACCGACCATATAACGTCAATGGGAAAAAGTCTCTCAAAAAAAAATACTTCAATTAGCCAAGATTAAGAACTTCCTGGACACCATTCTCGAAAGCTCTTTTTCTGTGCTCATGTTCTATCAATCATTGATTATGCATCAACCCTATGGGATAACTGCAGTGAAACCAACTTGAAAAATTATTCATCGAATGTATAAAAAAGCATTAAAATTAGTGTTACTAAAAATCAAGCACCCTAACTACAGAAGACTATAAACAACTTAAATATGTTAACTTTCTACAACAGACTTTTGTTCAATAAGGCAGTATGCATGCATAATGTTACAAACGGATATGCACCTAAAAAGATAAGAGATTCATTTACAACTAACACTTATAGACATAGTCATTTATTATCCTTTCCTAGACCAAGAAATAATCTTTATAAATCTAGTCTTTTGTACTCTGGTGGAAATGTATGGAACAAGCTACCAATCACTTGAAAACATAAAGAACAAAAATCAGTTTTAGAAAAATCTGAAAAAGCATCTCATGGATGGTTAGCCATCAATATTTTCTCAAATTCCCTTGAAATAACTCTTCAGTGATTTTACATGATGTATCCTTGTATATATTTTATGCCAATGTACATGTCTGTTTATGCGTGTGTATGCCTTGTAGACAATGTATTGATATTGTGCATAACTTAGCTCGCTCTCTCTCTCTCTCTCTCTCTCTCTCTCTCTCTCTCTCTCTCTCTCTCTCTCTCTCTCTCTCTCTCTCTCTCTCTCTCTCTCTCGTTACTTCCTTGATATGATAACTATAAAAGGCTTGGATTCTTTTTTTGTACTCCCTCTCCCTCCACCCCACGCCTCCATCATACCACCTCCCTCCACCTGTTTCCTCTTCCCTCCTCATCCATCTTAGATTTCACCCCCACCACCTCCCTCGCCCTTTTCCGCTGATTTTCACTCTTTGTATTTCTTCGTTTTCATTATTTTATCATTCAAGTTCTTTGTTTTGTTATGATGGCTTGATGTAAAAAAGCAGTTTCTCTGCTTATTCAATGTTCCATCTGAAAATAAAATTTTGACTTGACTTGACTTGACTTGACACACACACGCACACACTCGGGATAGTCTTCATGGAGTTCCACTGACATTCAAATACAAGCACCACAGCACTCAATTGAAAAAAAAAAAAAAGAAGAAGAAGAAAGAATACATGGCTTTATGCACGTTATGCACCGTGGAATTATTTCGCTTTAAACAGGTAAGCATGGGTAAACTAGGTGTGACTGTTATGTAGTCTGTATAATGTTAAATTGGGTGTTACGTCTTCGTATGTCTATACAAGAGTAAACTAACTGTGACCTGTAAGTAGCCTGTGTATGAGTAAACTGTGTGTAGCTTTGTGTGACCTGCAAAAATGTGTAAATATGTGTGACCTATGTAGTCTGTACAAGAGTAAAGTAGGTGTGACCCTTTTGTAGTCTGTCAAAGAGTAAACCACATTTAACCTTTGTGTAAAAGCAGAGAGAGTGAGTGAGAGAGAGAGAGAGAGAGAGAGAGAGAGAGAGAGAGAGAGAGAGAGAGACAGACAGACAGACAGACAGACAGACAGACAGACAGAGAGAGAGAGAGAGAGAGAGAGAGAGAGAGAGAGAGAGAGAGAGAGAGAGAGAGAGAGATTGTATCCAAAGAAATGTGAAGTGACGCGGTGAGCAATAAATCATGTACAATTAACATGTCGGGGGTGAGAGCATTTGCGCAATGTTCAAGGAGGAGGAAGAGGGAGGTGTTTGTTTCCAGTGCCTTTTGTCTACGTGTGCACGAATTTGTATCTTCCATTGCGTCACTACTAGGTCAACAGTTATGTTGTGGTTTTTTTTTTTTATCATGTCCTTTTGCTTGTCACACGAAGAGTTATTTTGACATTAACCATAGTCTGAACCATGAGTAAACAAAGAGTGAATTTTGATGTAACATGCACATGAGCGAACAAAGTAACTTTTACGTGCTATGCACAAAATGGAGACTGAATCTAACCAATGTGTAGCCTGCACAAGAGTAAGGCAGGTATAGGTTTTGTGTAGACTGCACCATTGGTGGACTAGGTGGACAATTAAGCGGTCTAGACCATTAGTGAAGTAGAGATGGTCATGCAGTCTGAACCATTAACAAATGAAGTGTAACGTTCGTGTAGTCGTCACCATCAGTAGACCATGTAGTCTATAAAATAGTAAACTAGCTGTAACCGGAATGCAGTCTGCACAATCAGTAACCTGGGTGTAACTTTATGTATGCAACAGCCTGCATAAGAGTGAGCTATGTGTAATATTTGTTGTAGTCTGCAGCATTGATAGGCAATGTGTGGCAGTGAAATATGTCCAACTGGGGTCATTTCGGCTATTTTAGAGTTTACATTTTTTACCAACCACAAACATGCCTATTTTCATATTCCATACTTGAATTGCAATGAAATGATGTGATTTTGAAATGAAAGTGCTTTTGAAAACCTAACCCGTTTGTGTTTGCGTTGGTGTGTGTTATACAATTTGTGAAAATGCCGATTTTCCGACCCTAGCGACAGGCATTCTTCTTCCCGAACCTCGGCGTGTTGCACATCAAACGACTAGATTGACTCCCCTACACCATACGGCCGAGTCTTTACCACAAAATGCCACTCCATTCCGGCTAGAAGTCGTTTTAGATCATTAGCATATATGACCACATTCTACTTACATGGAGAATGCCCCTGGAACGAGCCGCCTGATTCGTTGATTCGGTCACGTGACACCCGCGTCTTTGCAAATGGCGATTGTTTACATCGTGTTCAATCGAAGAATTCAATAAATGGCTCGCGTGAAAAAAAACTACGACGACTCAGTCGGCTAAGCTAAGAAAAGCAAGTCGAAGCGCGAAAAAAAAACCACCTCGTGTATGCAAAGCAGTGCAAAGTTTCGCAAAAAAAGGGGGAAGATCAATGAGAATTGGCCCTGAGTATGACCCGGTGTCAGTGCCTTCAACAAGCAGTGTTTCGTGTTCGTCAAAGCCATCAACATCAACACGTGTTCAGGATTGTGTGTTAGGAGGAGGTAAACCCCGCACACAGTTCAAACATCAGTCATATGAAACTGTCCAAAACCTGGAAAATGCCTCTACACCAGCCTTTGGCGACTGTGTCGAGGAGAGCGCATCGTCGAAGAGAGGGATTGTAGACATCAGTAGCGTTAACAGATTTGTAAAACAACTGAGTTGCTCCCAGTGCAAAAAAAATGAAACGTTGTGTTTCAGGACTGATAAGAAGAAACCATGTGGGTTAGCTGTACATTGATATGTGTACTGTTATACTTGTGAATAAGCTAGATTTTTTTTTTAGCAGAAAGTGGTGGCGGAGAGATGAAAGATTACACTATCAATGGGCAAGCCGTGTATTCTATATTAGTGTGTGGTTTGGGAGCAACACGTTTCAACACATTTTGTGGAAGCTTGGATCTCCAAGGACTGTACCACAAACGTTTCACAAGAAATCAGACAAACTCCACAAGAAATTAGAGGACTTTGAAAGACACATACAGCAGAGTATGTGAGGCAAGTCCATGCGCATTATACTGGCACCCCCCCCCCCTTGGCCCTGATGATGTGCCTGACATCGGTGTTAGTTTCCATGGCACTTGGCTAACCAGAGGACACAGTTCTCATATTGGAGTAGGTTGTGTGGTGGATCTTCTGACAGGGCTGTGCCTTGATGCTCATGCCATGTGCACCTACTGTCAGGTGTGTGAATCCATGGGGAAGACACTGTATGCGAAGAACCTAATGGAGTATCCTGCATGGGTTGTTCAACATCTTGAAAACATGTGACAATGATTTACAGGTAAGCTATATTTTTTCGTCGTTTTTTTTTCTTGTGCATTATTTCAAGTGTCTCAGTTGTAGTTGTATATTGAAAGTATGCTTGAAAAAAAAATTATGAACAGAAAATCAATAGATAACTGAAAAGCAATGTTGAACTAGCTGAACACTCACTCAAACACACACACATACACACACACACACACGCACACACACACACACACACACACACACACACACACACGCACACACACACACACACACACACACATGATAACAGGCATATCGGTACAGTCATATTGTATCAAACTTTATGTGTGCAGGATTCTCTGGCATGATGGAGGTGGAGGCAGCTCGTGTGATCTGGCGGCACTCAGTGGAACGCTACAAACTGCGATACACTGTCCTGCCGTCAGATGGGGATGCCAAGACCTACAATGAGGTGACAGCCATCAAGCCGTATGTTGATGCCAAGACCTGCAACGAGCTGACAGCCATCAAGCCTTATGTTGATGAGGTGGAGATAGAGAAGGAAGAGTGCATCAATCACGTCAGCAAGCGGCTTGGGTCAGCTTCGCGAAAACTAGTGGCGGATTGTCAGAAGAAAGGTGTCACCCTTGGAAGTCGTAGCCGTGGTAATCTAACCCAGATTGCCACATGGAAGCGGACTATCTATTACAACAGTGCCATTCGCAAAAGTAGCAGTGATGAAGAAATGACAAAGGCTATCAAGGCTTCTATTCAACATTGTTGCTCTACTGAAAGCAAGCCCGGCCATGAACTGTGCCCTGTGGGTGTCGATTCGTGGTGCTTTTATCAGGCTGCTGTGGCTCAACGTCAGGTTCCCGGTCCTCACGAGAAGCTCATCCACACCCCTCTCAACTACAAAAAGCTGCACCAGCACCCGGAACCTATCTATGAGAGGCTGACAGACACTCCGCTCCAAAAAAGATGTGTTGCTGGTAAGACTCCAAATTCCACAATGAGTGCTTGCACAGCCTCATCTGGTCTCGGTGCACAAGGACAAGTTTGCCTTATGCCGGCGGGTGATGTTTGCTGTCTACACCGCCATCAGTGCTGCTCAGGACACTGCCAGCTTCTTTGGCTTTCACAGAGGAGCTCTCACATGAAGAGACTAGGAGCAAGCGGCCAGCAGAAGAGAGGGAGGAACGGCGTCAAGTTCCAGAGAAACGAGGCCAAGCGGCGGGACACTGTTCGAGCTGCCCGACCGAAGAGACAGGAGGAGCTGATGACGCTGGAAGGGGGGCCTGCCTATGCTGCACGGCAGATCTGACTGTGTGGTGCTGTGCTAGGGATCTGGCTGGGGGATCCGAAACTTGTAGCCAAGTCTGTCTGTAAGTAAACTATGTGTGTGTCACTATGTTTGTGCTCCTTTTTGTCTGCGTGTTTCTGATGTTCCGTTTTGGCTGTGCATGCTGTACAAGGATTAAAATTTCTCAGAAACTGTCCATTCAAATCTAATGAAATTCGGCACATTTGGGCATTGGTGTCTTATGGACATTTTTATAGAATGATCCGTTTAAAATCGGTTTTAGTTTTGTTTTCATGGGGTAGATTACTTAATACCGCTGGTAATTTGAGGCAATATTTTCTTTCTTAAAATCATCAAAAATATATATTGCACAAAATAAAAACACTCGCTCTATCAGAATGTTACGATACCCCATTGTGTACATTTGTGCCAAAAATCATGGATCTGTGATGGATAATACCTGAGTAAAATATTCCCTAAAATCCAATATTGCGAATGTTTATCTTGGTTTCCACGGCAACGGTAAAAAAAATAAGGTTTATTTGTTGGTATGTTTTCTTTTAGGACTCATCTGAAAATTAGATTTCACTGCCTCACATTGCCTTAATATACTGGCCGTGACGTTTATACAATGAGACCGATTAATAAACAAGGTGTAATTGTTACGTAGTCTGCACCATCAGTAAACCACGAGTGACCTAGATGCAGTCTGAGCCATTGGTAAACTTTCTGTAAATTTGTGACATGTGAACCATTAGTAGACTAGGACTGACCCTCATGCAAAACGCCTGCACCATAAGTAAACTAGAGGTGACCTTTATGCAGTCTGCACCAAAAGTGATCTAGGTGTGACTTTAATGTAGTTTACAATATGAATAAACTAGATGTGACATTTATGCAGCCTTGATGACCTATGTGACCTTTTTCTAACCTTGATGACCTATGTGTCCATTTTGTAACCTTGAAGACCTATGCGACCTTTATGTAACCTGCGCAATGACCAAACTAGGCATGATCTCTATGTAGCCTACAACACGAATTAACTACGATTGGCGTTCATGTAGTCTGCACAAGAGTAAACTCAAAGTGAGCTATGTGTAGTCTGCCCGATTAGTAAACTGCGAGTGACCTTTATGTCGTGTGCATCATAAGGAAACTTCTTATTTCTTTTCTTCCTGCGTATGCAGGCTGATACTCTTGCGGACACTGCCTGTATAGACAGGCAGTGGAGTTTTGTGTGTATGACCGTTTTTTATTTTATCCCGCCATTAAGGTAGCCATACTCCATCTTCGGGGAAGGTGCATGCTATATGTGTAACATGTCATCCATACCAACGGCCAAACTCTTCCGAAAGTTGGTGACAGGATTTTTACGTGTGTGCAAGATGTGCGTGCGTTCACACACGGAACCTCGGTTTATAGTCTCATTCGAACGACTGTATGAGGAATGGAGTCAGAACCAATGTTAACTCCGAGGGAAAAATCCCCCTGTACCGAAATTCGAACCCGCAACCCCAGGATCACGAGTCCGGC
>JADBJO010005166.1:51749-56021 GCA_016801955.1 Conus betulinus
TGTGTGTGTGTGTGTGCCTGCGCGAACACGTGCGTGTGTGTGTGTGTGTAATGCGAAAAAGGAAAATTCAGTGTCATTTCACCTGGAGGAAAAAGAGAGGCAGATAGAGGGAAAAAGACAAACAGAGGCAGAGAGAGAGAAAAAGAGAGAGTGGTAGATGAGTCTTATGTTTGGAAGGGGGCACAGAGAAAAAGAGCGAGTGGTAGATAACTCTTATGTTTGGAAGGGGGCACTTGAGAGTGTGTAAAAAGAAAGTGAGAAAAAGTGGTAGATGAGGAGTCTTATTCTTGGAAGTGAGCATATAGATTGTTCACATGTGTATGTGTGTATGAGTATGCATACCTGGATGGTGGAGATGGAGTTTGGGATATATATATATATATATATATATATATATATATATATATATGTATATATATGTATATGTATATATAATATATATATATATTATGCTGTACGTGTGATGTTATAGATATGCTATATATGTACATGGGGTGTGCACAGGAATAAGGTGGGATGGGGAAATTGGGGGAAGGGGTATAGAGAGAAAGGGATGGAGGAGAGGTGGTGGGAAAGGAAAAGAGCTGGAATGATTCAAACTAATCCATAAATCATCAGTCATTTTCCTTTTTCCACCCCCATCACACCAATGCCACCACATTATCTCACTTATGACAATGATCATCACCCTGTAGTACTGTAGATCTCACTTATGATAATGATCATCATCCATCAGTCATAGATCATTTCCTCTATTCCCCCAACTGGCATTAACATACTAAGGCCAATGCACTATTCCACGTTTGTAAATGACCGTCATCCCACACTACTGTGAACCACACACTCACACCAGGACAATAATCATCATCCATAAATCATTGTTTGTAAACCTCCTTCATTCCCCCAACCTGCATTATTACACCAATGCCACAACCAACTTATATAACAATGATCATCATCCTACAGTACTGTTGATCTTGAATGATCCATGATCATCAGCCATCAGTCATCCCCCCCCCCCACCACCTCTCCCCATCCACCCTCTTCCTGAACCTGCACTTCATAGTGCAATATATATAGCAATGAGGAAGCTGACCATTTGGCAAAGGAAGGAAAACAGCAGCCCCCAACTGGAACAGGAAGTCTCCTTTGAAAAAATTCAAAAGTATTATTAAGGAGAACCAAAAATCAAAAAGGCAGATGGCTTGAGCAGCACCCTACTTCAACAAGAGGGATGGACACTACCGGATGCCCAGATCAGACCTTTGTGAGACTGAGGACAGGCACTCCAGACTGAGACATCACATGTCCACTATATTCCACAATGGCAAGTCTTCAAATCATCCATGCAGTACAGCCCAACGACCTAGCCTGCCAACACACTGATGAAGGGAAAGCCCTACTGACCACTGGAGGGCCTTCGCCATACAGCAGCCTTCGCCAATACCTCCTGGGTTCCTACCTAAGTGAACAAGGAAGAAGACTATCCTATAGTACTGTTGATCTCTAATGATCATCATCAGTCATTGATCCCCCCTCCCCCCTCCCCCTCAACCAGCGTCATTATACTACTGCGACCATAACAACAATGATTATCGTCCTGTAGCACTGTTGTTATCAAATGACAATCACCCATCAAGTTTGCCATTAAAAAAATTAGTAACAAGAGAGATTATCATCCTGTAGCACTGTTATTATCAAATGGCCATCACCCAATAAGTTTTATTATCATTATGTATACATTCATTTAAAACCCCCTGTCACCCAATAAGTTTTATTATCATTATGTATACATTCATTTAAAACCCCCTGTGTGTGTGTGTGTGTGTGTGTGTGTGTGTGTGTGTGTGTGTGTGTGTGTGTGTGTGTGTGTGTGTGTGTGATGAGTGTTTGTACATGCGTGTGTGTGTGTGTGTATGTGTGTGTGTGTGTGTGTGTGTGTGTGTGTGTGTGTGTGTGTGTGTGTGTGTGTGTGTGTGTGTGTGGTGTGTGAGTGTTGATTTCACCTATGACAATGGTCACTATTCATCAGTCACTGACATTTCCAATTTTCTGCTCAATTAGCATTATCATCATATCAATGCTCTCATGTAATTTCACTCATGACAATGATCAATATCCTATAGCATTGTTTATCCCACTTATGACAATGATCATCATCATTTAAAAAAAAAAAGAAAGAAACAAACAAACAAAACAAAGAAACGATATATATATATATATATATATATATATATATATATATATATATATATATATATATGTGTATATGTGTGTAGTGTGTGTGTGTGTGTGTGAGAGAGAGAGAGAGAGAGAGAGAGAGAGAGAGAGAGAGAGAGAGGGGTGTGTATGTGTGTGAAAACTCCCCACAATAAGTCTCTTTTGACCATAATTCACCCATAATACACTCCCCTTTCTTCCCCCTCCCCACCCCACCCCTTTCTTTTCCCCAACAACACTATTTGCATGAATTTCTCACCCCCATCCACCCACCCCCCCCCCCACCCCACATATACGTTTGTGTGAGAGGAGAGATATGAACTCTTTCTCTCTCTCTCCATCTCCCCGTTCCTCGCGTGTACCCCCCCCCCCCCTCCATATTCTGTTCCCCCCCTTTTCCCCCCCCTCCTAACGATATCTTACCACCCATTGTTCATTTCCATTCTCTTCCAATCATTACTATCATTACCCACACCCCCCCACATACAACTACCCACACATAACTACTATCATCACCATCACCACTCATTAAAATGTTCATTTATTTAATTATTCATTTATATTTTCATATTCTTTATTTACTTATATTTTATTATTATTTATTTTTTTTATTTATTTATTTATTTTAACTTATTTGGTGTTATGGTGTGAAAATGAATGAATGTACAGCATACGACTCGCTTTTTTGCTGGCGGCCATCTTGGAAATTCCTCAAATACACAAATTTTCCCTTTTTTACATAGACCTGTATCTGGTTATGTACAAAGCATGGAATTGTCCTTCTCAGCCAGATTCGGTGTTTGTAGCATTAAATTAACAATTATGCAAAATATATTCCAATTTTTGTGTCGGCCATTTTGAAAAATGCCCCCAAAACACGTGTATACAAATTTTTCATGGTGGCTCTCAATTAGGTTTTGTTCAGGACATAAAACTGGCCATCTCTGCCAAATTTGGCGCTTGTTGCATGAAGTGCATGATTTTTCGACATAGAACCCCCGCTATTTTATTTGTTTTGCATTTTTATTGGCTGTTGCATGTGACGTTTCAAGAAGACTTGTCTGTCGAAAAGTCACTTTTATGTTAAGTAGTATGTATATCTTCATTTGGGAAGTGACGCAAACGGTCCTGGTCAAAATGGATGACTGTAAAAGACAGGGGGGTGGGGGGGGGGGGGGGGGGTCGGGGGGGGGGGGGTGGGGGGGGGGGGGGGGGGGGTAGGGGGGGGGGGGGGGGGGGGTGGGGGGGGGGGGGGGGGGGGGGGGGTGTTTGGAAAGTGGGGGGGGGGGGGGGGGGGGTGGAATGGGGGGGGGGGGGGGGGGTGGGGGTGGGGGGGGGGGGATGGGATGGATGGTGGGGGAGGGGGAGGGGGGGGGGGTGGGGGTGGGGGGGGGGGCAAAATGGGGGGACTCGTGGGGGGCTTGCTGGGGGGGGAGAGGCTGGGGGAGGGAGCTTCACTCGGGGGGGGGTTCGGGGGGGGGGGGGGGGGGGGGGGGGATAGTAGTTGACCACCGATGATATAGACAAAACAAAGTACAGGACAAGACACAATGCATTCCGACCGCTTGGGTCTTGTTAAGGCAAAAACAAATAACATTTACGACAGCGAAAACGAAGAACGAAAAACCACTTATCTTCTCATATTCGGCACACGACCAAAATGGCCGCCGGACGGAAACGAGGCCACCCAGGAGGGGATCATCGGAGAGGAAATAGTGAGAAGGGAGTGGGGGCAAGGTGAGGGGAGGGAGGGTGTGTGTGAGAGACAGTGGGGTGCGCAGCTTGTTTTGTAGAACAGTATGATATATTATTACTGCCGGTAGTGATTATGGGGGAATGATAATCGTACTTAATGGGGTAAAAAAAAAAAAAAAAAAAAAAAGGAAAAAAATAAAAAGGAAAAAAAAAAAAAAAAATAAAAATAAAAATAAAAAATGGAAAAATAAAAATAAAAAATGGAAAAAAAAATAAAGTTAAAAAATCAATGAAAAAAATCGATGAACAAATAAAAAAAAAAGACTTTAATGGGTGGTGATGGTGATGATAGTACTT
>JADBJO010005166.1:62197-67197 GCA_016801955.1 Conus betulinus
TTTTTACATTTTCTACTTTTCACTAGAAAAATGTAGCTTGTTTTGGCTTTTTCGTGATTTTCTCTTTGCTTCTTAGGTGGCACCTTTAGTTGGGTTTTTTGAAAACTCAACAAACCTACTATGGTATTGCACACCAGCCCTTTTCTCGGATAGCATTCTTCTTAAAACCGAAAAGACAGAGGAGTTTAGTTACCACTTTCTGCGGTCACTGAGGACAAAGAATCAGGTTTTGAAATACCAGTATCTGACCAGGAGTTATACGTTAGTTAGTTTCCTCCCCATTGGAGACTGTCTCCTGCTTGGAGACTATAAGCTTGCTGGAGACTCGTTTGAGAAGCATTTATTATTCCCCACTCACCCTCTCAAGCACATACTATTAGTTAGGCAGAATTAACTGCCACTGCAGATATGAATGTTTATCTCCCCCTACTTCTTCAATCTAAGACATAAGTGCAAGTTTTTTGGTTTATAATTGAATATTTCTTGCAGTCTTTGCAACACCAAGCTGCTCTGTAAGTTGCTGGAATGGTGCTCGGTTACTTATCCTTGGAATTTATTTGTCAATTATATTTTATCCCTTGCGGATTTATTCCAGGAACTGGCCCTCAGCACTTGTGTCTTAAGAGGTTATCTTTTTTTTATTTTCTACTTTTCACTAGCAAATGTAGCTTGCTTTGCTTTTTCATGATTTTCTTTTGCTTCTTAGGTGGCACCTTTAGTTGGGGTTTTTTGAAAACTCAACAAACATACTATGGTATTGCACACCAGTCTTTTCTGGGATAGCATTCTTCTTAAAACCAAAAAGACAGAGGAGTTTAGTTACCAAATTCTGCGGTCACTGAGGAGTAACAATCAGGTTTCGAAATACCGGTATGTGACCAGGAGTTATATGTTAGTGAGTTTCCTCCCCATTGGAGACTGTCTCCTGCTTGGAGACTATAAGCTTGCCGAAGACTCATTTGAGAAGCATTTATATTATTCCCTACTCACCCCTCTCACATACATGCTGTTAGTTAGGCAGAATTAACTGCCACTGCAGATATGAATGTTTATTTCCCCCATATTTCTTCACTCTATGACATAAGAGCAAGTTTGTGTGTGAAGATATATACATTAAATATATATTTATGTATGTATATACTTTATATATATATATATATATATATATATATATATATATATATATATATATATATATATATTAAGTGTGTGTGTGTGTGTGTGTGTGTGTGTGTGTGTAAGGCCAGTACCACTCTACTTTGGGTGACATGATTTTTTGTATTGGGTTAAAAGTTTAATGAAACCTATTTTCTTGGTTGTTCCAATATTTCGCTCACTGTTGTGAGCTTCGGAGATAGTCCAGAACATATCATATGGGGGAAACCGTATTGGGTGAATATGTTAGCAAAATAATATCCATCATATCCCCTGCTATTTTATCATATCATTTTGTTAATAAGCCGCAACGATCATAGCTTTGTATTGAACATTTATCTACAACCAAACCTCTGCACAGCAGAAACTGCATTAGATTGACTGCTGTTAACTGCTTGAGATGGCCTGGTTTGACAGAACGTTACTTACAATTTGATACAACATTTTGCATGTAATATCATCTAACTGTTCTTTCATCAGGTGTGAAGCAATAATTGTGTGTAACCACTGTAATTTCTGAGAAAAATGTCGAATTATTGTAGTGTTACCAATGGCGGCGAAATAGCTAATCACAGATATACAGCCATTGTAATTAAGTGACATGCTCAAGCTTGGGATAGCTGGGGACATTTTTGATAATGTCTATCGTGCTGTCAAGTTCGTAATGTCTCCATTGGAAGATGTTATCTAGAAGGAAAACGAGTGTTAGTCTTAATTTTTTTTAAGTGCATTTGAAATAAACCACGGCCATGGAAACCTTTTGTATGAAACGATTCCTTTCATTAAAACAAATGTGTTTTTACCAATACTTCTTTCACTCAGCATGAGAACATTTCAGTATGTGTTGTGTTGTCGACAGTATGTAGATCGGAGAGATAGAGAAGAGCAAAGGGGCTATGACATTAAGTAGCAGATGTTCAACATACCCCCCCCCCCCCCCCCCCCCCACCCCCCTAAGAAAAAAAAAGAAACAAGCCAACGTAAAACAAGCATAGACGGTCCAAATATCTCTCTCTCTCTCTCTCTCTCTCTCTCTCTCTCTCTCTCTCTCTCTCTCTCTCTCTCTCTCTCTCTCTCTCTCTCTGACTGTGACTTATCAAGTCAGTCGCTAAATTCATTACAGAAGCAATGAGAATAAGACAAAAGCATGTATAATATTGTATAAAAAAAAGGGGGGGCTTAAACTCAACTCAAAAATATGCCTAAAAACATGTGGAATAGTTCAGTAATATAGTCATCGTCTAAAAGAGTGGATGGTCGGATCAGTCTGTAATATTACATTTTCCATTTTCCTCGTGTGTGTGTGTGTGTGTGTGTGTTGTTGTTGTTGTTGTTGTTGTTGTTGTCCTTGTTGTTGTCTTCGTCGTTTTGTTGTTGTTTTTGTCATTGTGGTTGTCATTGTTGTTGTGTCATTGTTGTTGTTATTGTAATGTTAAAAAGGGTACTCGTGTCTTAGAGGATATTCGAAGATTCGTGTCTACTTTTTTTTCTTCATGTGTTGCTTGTTTTGATTTGATTGATTATTGGGAATAACTGTGTAATATCGCTTGTAGTGTAAGGAAGAGGAATGTGTTATTACCCTGTTACCCCCCTTGTCGTAAAACCTTTTGGTAATGACAATAAAATATCAAAGTCTCCCTCTCTCTCTCTCTCTCTCTCTCTCTCTCTCTCTCTCTCTCTCTCTCTCTCTCTCTCTCTCTCTCTCTCTCTCTGTGCAGTCACTAACTCAGTAGATGGTGATTTTATTCAACCAATATTTACAGACCTTTGCCTCTTAAAAAAAAAAAAAACGTGTATGCATGGCTTGTAACTGTTTTTTCATGTTTGTGCTCGCTTGGGGGGAAGGGGGAGGGGGTGTTAAACGTCCTCGCAAGGTCATTGGCAACAGATTTTTTTTAATGAAAAGAAAGAAAGAAAGGAAAGTGAAAACGCGAACTGGGCACGTCGACGAGAATGCCACGTCGGCAGTCTCTCCACCCCCCACCTCCCATCTCCGCTAGGTGTGTAATCCCACATACCACAAACAGCTGCTGCTCGCATATGTTATATAATGCGCTCAAAAACAGTGTGCGCGCGCACCTGCTGACTTCTTTGCAAGTTACTCGCACTTGTCTCATACCAACACCATTCTTCTGCGCGTCTACTCCTGGTTTTCGTTTCACTTCTATATCCAACGCATAGACAGGTGAGTAAGTGTGTGTGTGTGTGTGTGTGTGTGTGTGTGTGTGTGTGTGTGTGTGTGTGTTCTCCAGCATATTTTTTCTTTAAATTGATTTAATTTAGGTTGTCCGAGGTTCCTACGATTTTGTTAAACACAGTTCTCCCGAACTGGTGGAAACGAAGCATAACTGCACCAATGTGGTACTCAACATGCCTCAGGGATATGTTTCTTGTTGTTGTTTTTCAAAATATTCAGTGTAATCTGAATAGTGGCCGTTCCGTTTTGCTGGGTTCTGCAAATAAACTGAGGCATATGGACAAAATACAAATAAATGAATCGAGTTTAAAGACATGTAAACGATGATGTATTGAAAGTTACATGAACGCTGTGTACGTCTACATTCATGGAATTTTTACATTACATTTTTACATTAGTTTGCTCGTTCTCTTTGCAGTCTATTCTTTTAACTGTTACTCTGCTGACCGTACATACTCATTTACTTATTTTTTTCTTATTTTTTTTTTTTTACTGTTTTTGTTTCTTCCAATGATGAGCGCATCTTGAGGCAATGCTATTCCACCTGTGCAACTCGCTATGTTCAGTTTTGTACCCTCAGTGCCACAGTTTTATCATCTTGAACGCAGACGTCTAGGTTTTTTTTGGGTTTTTTTTTTTTTTTTTTTTTTTTTTTTTTTCTCAGTCTCATATTACTTTTTCACATTTTCGGTGATAATTTCTTTTCGTTTAATGCTATATTTTCACTTTTGATTGTTTCATATATGATCCAATCAATTGCTTCGAGCCGGTGTAACAGCCTGTTCTTACCCGCCTCTGGAACTTACCCCGGAGTAAGTCTGGGCTAGCCTGCTTTTACCCCCGGTGGTCATTCTAGGACTAGCTAGAACTTACCCCCCCCCCCCCCCCCCCAGTTGGAACTAACCCCCGCGGGGGTAAGTTTGGGCTAGCCTGGAGTTACCCCCCCCCCCCCCCCCCCCCCAAGGGTCAATCTAGGACTATTTGGAATCTTCCTCCACCCCACCCCACCCTTCAAGCAGGAGAGGGTTATTCAGGGTTTTCCTCTGCTTTTTCCCAACACGCACACCTGCCTTAAAAAAAAACATTGTGTTAGCCTGCATATTTACACCCCCTCTCCCACGTCCTATATACAGTCATTTGGTTTAGACAAAGTGTAGTTCTAGACTCTTCTCAATAGAAGGACCACCTACTTCCCCCCCCCCCCCCCCCCCCCCCCCCCCCCCCCCCCCCCCACACACACACACACACACACCCTGGTTCACTAACAGATACGTATTAACATTTCTCGCGCTAGCTTATATGCGTGGGTCAGTATTCGGGCGTGTGAGTATGCCCGTACATGCGTGGGAAAGAAAGACGGCTACATGTCGACCAAGTGACAATGTGACCAAGTGACAATGTGACCAAGCGTAGTTGTGACAAAAATGTCGTTTTGACCACTTGTCGTTGTGACCAAGTACCGTTGTTGCTTCATCCCGCTTTGCCTCTTTTAACTTTTTACAGCTATTTGCTATTTAGTCTCTTGAGTACCTGTGTACCTTAGCTTGTACAATGCAGCAGATAACTGGTGGTCAGTGCCACTGACCACTGGTCATTATGACGTAAATCGGAGAATTTAACTATTACAGCTAATTAGTGTTTCCCGAGT
>JADBJO010005166.1:74697-104697 GCA_016801955.1 Conus betulinus
GTGTGTGTGTGTGTTTCTCTGTGTCTATGTGAGTCTGTATTTGCATGTGTGTGTGTGTGTGTGTGTGTGTGTGTGTGTGTGTGTGTGTGAACACTCCTGTTTATGTATGTGTGTGTGTGTGTGTGTGTGTGTGTGTGTGTGTGTGTGTGTGTGTGTGTGTGTGTGTGTGTGTGTCCTCGCGCGTGCAAGCGTGCCTTGATTCATTCATTTCAATGAGAAGAGGGGGCAATAGGTACAGGGGAGTGTGTCAGCTGATGGTGGTAGGCTTACGGCGCGCATTGTGGATGTGATCGCCTGGCCTACTGTTTGCCGGTGGTTAGAGCTGTGTTTGTATTATATGCTTCGGTTTTTGAATTAGCTACTGTGACATGTTGTCTCTGCATCCCATTCTCTTGCATAAGTTTTGCCAGTGCTTTGCTCACACACACACACACACACACACACACACACACACGCACACGCACACGCACACACATACACATACAAACACACACACACATGTAAAACACACACACACACACACACACACACACACACACACACACACACACATATATATATATATATATAGAGAGAGAGAGAGAGAGAGAGAGAGAGAGAGAGAGAGAGAGAGAGAGAGAGAGAGAGAGAGAGAGAGAGAGAGAGAGAGAGAGAGAGAGAGAGATGTAGAGATATATTTAATACTTCTTCATTTTAATTCCTCTTTTAACTGATGTTGCTCCCCAGGTGGTTGAGCATTTTCGAAATATCGAAGGACATTTTGATATATTATATATATATATATATATATGTGTGTGTGTGTGTGTGTGTGTGTGTGTGTGTGTGTGTGTGTGTGTGTGTGTGTGTGTGTGTGTGTGTGTGTGTGTGTGTAGCTGCTACCTGTTGATGGCGACGTGGATGAAGGCTTTGCCAATAATGCTGAGGAGGGATATTCTGCAGTCACTGCAGTCCCCTTTGTTCTTGTATAGCGTGATAATCTCTGCATCGCGCGTGTCATCGGGTGCGGCTCCTTCCTCCCAACAATGCAGCAGAAGCTCACGGAGGTAACTGAGGAGAGAACGCTCCTTGCTGGATTTGATGACTTCTGAAGGAATGGCATCGATACCGGGAGCTTTACCACAGGCTCGAGTTGAGTACAGCTCCTGGTAGTGCTCCGCCCATCTCTCCATCTGTTCGCTGTGGTTGGTGATAACCGCTCCCCAACGTAGATCTTAGAGAAGTGATCTGGATGGCGCTAGGGCTGAACGCTTTCTTCATGCTTTCGTCCATGGCACGGATGTTTTTGCAGTACTCGGCGGTGATCTGGATGTCCTGGCACATGTTCACTCAGTAGGCATTGGCGCATTTACAAGCGATCCGCTGGCTGTTGCTTCGAACTTTACGGAGTGCGTCCAGTGTCGTTTTCAAGGGCTTTCTCTTGTGATTGAGGAGTGCGGCTCGCTTAGCAGCGATGACAGGCTCCATCCCCACGATTCCTGCTTCAATCCAGTCTTCATTCTTTCTCACTCTCTTGCAATAGGTGTCTGAGGCGGACGTGGTTCCACCGTAATGAAGCGCTGTCTGTCGTGCAGTCCTTTAGGGCCTTGTCAAGGGCTCTGGCGAAGCGTTCGAGCGGTTCGGGGACTGACGTCATGGCTGTGTTGATTCGAGGACGTCCCTTCTGCTTGAAGCGGTGGATTTGCTTGGGCTGAAGACGCGCCTTGCGTCACAGTGAGCACTGTGGTAGCTGCGGGTGACGAGCACATGGTTGAGCAAGGGTCTTCGGGTGATCATGAAGTCCAGTTGATGACAGTGACGGGATCTGGGGCGCCTCCAGGACACTCTGTGGTGTAGCGTGGTGGGGAAGGTGTTCGTGGTAAGAGCAAAACTCAAGTAGCCACATTCCGTTCTCGTTGAGCTTGCCGATACGGAAGCGGCCGATGCAGCAGGTCCAGGAGCTGTGGTCTGCACCAGTCGGGGGGGGGGGGGGGGGGGGGGGGACGTTAAAGCTCCAGAGCAAGAACAGGTGTTCCTTTTCACAGCCAGCGCTTCATAGAACTCATCCTTAGCCTCGGCTATAGAGCAGAGTGTGTGGGTGTCCACGCAATATGATGAAAATCTTCTGAAAGATGGACGAGCAGAATGCATAGGCTTCAATCATGTATGACCCACCGTCACACAGTCCAGAACTCATGCTTGGCGGTTGTTTCATACTTCAGTATAGGTCATGAATTTGAAGTAGTACATTCAAGTCCTGGAAGGCTATATCCAGCTAACTGTTAAACGATTATTAGCTACGAAGCAACACCTCCTTCACATAGACTACGCTTCCATTGATATCTCCAGTGAAACCGAACGGTGGAAGCGATAGCAGTCTGTCCCAGTTCTTCAGTCGCCACCACAGTCGTCCGATCTCAGCCCATGGAAAATGTCAGTGCCATTCTAAAATCCAATGTGAACTTTTGTAAACGTCGCAGTACCTCCCTAACGGACTTCAAGCATGAACTCACTGTTGCAAGACATGTCCACCCCCCCCCTCCCCCCCCCCCTTCTCCCTACCCCTCACCCCCGCCCACTATCACCATCACCTCCACATCGGACCTGAAAAAAAAAATAATCTAGGCCAAGGAAAAAACTGATCATATCACAAGTAAACAACTGCTCCAAACCACCACCAAGCATCACAGAATGATCTGCTGACATCAGTTATAAAGAGAAAAAAAACAGGGAAAATTCTAGGGAGAACGACGGAAGAGAACATACTTCCCTTTCTTCTAGACATTGAAATGATACTGACCACAGAACTAAGTACATATTGCTGAAAATGTCCAAATGTGTTTTTTTTTTTTTTACATTTTTTTTTCTGTCAGGTGTATCTTGTATTAATGTAACAGGTTATTTGTTTGTTTATTTTGATTTGGTTTGGGTTTGGTTTGGGGTTTTTGTTTGTTTGTTTTACAAACATACTTGCATCGTATTTTATTAATATAAAGTTTACACTGCGTCACTCATGCACAGTTGTGATAACTTAATTTGGATCGAGCTGATTTCCGATTGAATCTTGTGATATCGTGCATTCGATGAAAACACATCACAATCTGGATTGTGAGCTGACAACACATATCGGCCCTGAAATCGACTGCACAGATTTCACAACTTAAACAAAGCCAGTACCTTGCTTGCACACATTGTCTCGGCAATACAGCAAACATCAACCGTCTAGTTAGTTTTGGGTAAACCCCTGCATTATACAAACAGATTCAACAGCAGTGTGAACTTTGCTTCCATTGATTTTTCTCCCGCTTCATACTGCTCTCCGGTCAAAGTACGAGTACCTCGCTATCCCAACTACTGTCACCTCATTTTGCAGCGAGAATGCACACATCTCTTCGACAATGGATATTTTCCCCAAATTTTCACCACAGGACGTTTTGAGTAGGGGGGGGGGGGGGGGGGGGGGGGGGAGGGAGGGCTGTTTGAGGACGGGAGGGATAAGTGAGTCTGGGAGTGCCGTGGTGGTTGGGGAGGGATTGTGGTTGAGTTGTAACGTTGCTTTAGTCGACAATGAAATATTATTATGACCGTCCCACGCTTTCCATTACATTTCAGTCCGAATCCCGTTTTAGTGTAGAGCGCCATGCTTTTCAGACACGTTTGCCGCGCGTATGATGTCTTTTCGTCTGCTGTGTACTGCGAATCACAGGAGGAGAAATGATTTGGAGAGAGAGAGAGAGAGAGAGAGAGAGAGAGAGAGAGAGAGAGAGAGAGAGAAACAATGTGTTGTTTGTTGTTCTTTTTCTTCTTCTTCTTCAAATATCACCTTATAAACACAGAGACAACTTGCAGGATGATGATCTTTCATGGTTCCAGGCCAACCCCTCTGTTCCTCACCATGGACATGATGCTGAAAGTGGCACTGCTGGCTTGTGGACTGGTGCTGCTGGCCCCTGGATGCCGGATGTCCTCTTGTAAGGGATGTGGCCACACACCACAGTTAGGATTTTGCACTAAACAACTCATCCCTGCAAATGTTTCTTGAGGCGTAGCATAAATATGAGCTCAGAATTACACTGAACTCACAAGTGATCAACCCAACGAACCATCTCACACATTTTTAGGGATTTCAACCGCTGAAATCATTCACAATCAAGAAAAAAACATGAGCTACCCCTTAGCTGAGATCACAGTTCAGGCCTTCACCCTCACCGTGACCCTATGTTTGCACCAGGTGGTTTCCCCAAAAGAGTCTCCTCCCTTTCAGACACAATGAAAAGTATGAAAACAATACAATTGTGCCTATCTATAAATACTGGACTTCTTAACCAAGGCCTCAGTGCATTATGTTTTGGTCAGGTCTTCCTCAAGGCGTCCCACTGAGGGACGTGTTGCCGATGCTTCCCCAGCTCTCTCTTCGTACTGTATGGTTCTAACGCCCGCTTCTTTTTCCCGTGACTGTTAAATCCCTGGGTGTTGCAGTACATCAGCAGTTCCACAGCTGTCTAGTCCCCGAGTTTTGTTTTCACAGTTCACTAGCGCTGCATGCAGTCTCTGTAGGCAGAAATAGAGGCAGCTGGACATTGCCTTCGTGCCCCTCATTCCGGCTCCCCCGTCCACTCACACAGCAGCTCGTATCGCCGCAGCCCTGGCACGGGCAATTCACGGGGAGCAGTCAATGACAAGTCATCATAAAGAAACCCACCACAGGAGACACTGCACTACTGCTGAGTCACTTCGGTGGTGTAGACCTGTGCCTGTTCAGATCCAACATAGGCAGGACACCACCTTCTAAGCCCTCTACGGGGGACATCAGTAACGACTTAGTCGCAGATCCTGCGTGAGTCAGCTCTCCCTACCACGCCCCTCCAACGACAGTCCCTATGAACGTGCCGATGCCGGCGACCCCGACACGAAGAACGCCAAGAGCACACACGTGGAGAGGACCTCGACACTGAGGTCATCATGACAGCAAGGGGGGAAGGGGGGGGGGGTGAAAGACCACAGAGTTTGAGACTTGCTGATCGATGAGGATGGCGAACATAATGCTGTTATCTTCCATTCCACCCTTTGACTGCATGACAGGCTTGTACTCTACGCTTTCAGTCCGAATCCCGTTTCAGAATATATCCTGACGTCAACCAGGCCTGAGAGATACAGATACATGCAGCGTTGGTAAGAAAATGCAAGCAACACTCACAGAGATGCCTCCATTAAGAGGATAAACTCGATGGTGTGGTCCCAGTCTTTCCAGCTGAGCCCATAACAACCTACACTCTGGGGAGAAGCTGGCTCCCACAAATAAATGACCGACGGGAATCGAACCAACGATCTCCCAGCCGAAATCACGACGCTAAACACTCCGCCACTGTGGCTGGTCGCATAGGAATCTGAGTTCCAGTCTTCGACTGTAGGCATGTGATAAAATAAAAAAACTACTTTTTATATGTTGGTTTTTGAAAAAGGTCTGTGCTGACTGACTGAATCAGATGAGAGAGACACTGACGTTGTGCTGACTGACTGAATCAGAATGAGAGAGAGACATTGACGCTGTGCTGACTGACTGAATCAGAATGAGAGAGAGACATTGACGCTGTGCTGACTGACTGAATCAGAATGAGAGAGAGACATTGACGCTGTGCTGACTGACTGAATCAGAATGAGAGAGAGACATTGACGCTGTGCTGACTGACTGAATCAGAATGAGAGAGAGACATTGACGTTGTGTTGACTGACTGAATCAGAATGAGAGAGAGACATTGACGCTGTGCTGACTGACTGAATCAGAATGAGAGAGACATGACGCTGTGCTGACTGACTGAATCAGAATGAGAGAGAGACATTGACGCTGTGCTGACTGACTGAATCAGAATGAGGAGATCGAGACATTGACGTTGTGCTGACTGACTGAATCAGAATGAGAGAGACATTGACGCTGTGCTGACTGACTGAATCAGAATGAGAGAGAGAGACATTGACGCTGTGCTGACTGACTGAATCAGAATGAGGAGATCGAGACATTGACGTTGTGCTGACTGACTGAATCAGAATGAGAGAGAGACATTGACGCTGTGCTGACTGAATCAGAATGAGAGAGAGACATGACGTTGTGGTGCAGGGATTTCTCTTGTAGGTACTTCATGATTATGCTGTTGTTTATGGTCGGCCGTCATGGACAGGACTTGGTGGCTGAATTTATCCAGTACTGGTTAGTTGGATCTGCGCCACCCGGCCCGTGCTATAGCGTCAGAATTGTGAGTATCCTGCTGGTTCAAGAGCAGATCGGATGGCGGCGAAGTCAGAGTTGTGATATACAGCGTCACACGCACAGCGATATTTCTTAGGTGGACCTGATGCCGACAGGTTTGCTGGCATCTGCGTCTTAGGCGCTCTTGGTGACGCTACACCATCTTTTTTGTATGTAAATACTTTTTTTTTCTACGCCTACTCCTATTCATCATCGTGACGCAAGGCACTGCACATTTCATGCCTGACTCCTCCATCAGAGAGAGAGAGAGAGAGAGAGAGAGAGAGAGAGAGAGAGAGAGAGAGAGCTCCACAAGGCATAGGGCGCTACTCTCATAAATAAACAACAGATTAGAAGAATCTCTAGCGGACCTAAACGCCTGCCTGCAAGCCGGAAAAGTCTGCACAACCCCACTGTACCTGTTCACCAAGATGGAAAAAAGGCTGTTTTCAGTATGTTTGTTTAAGCGAGAGACTTTCCAGGTCAAACACGTGGCAAAGGATGCACAAAAACTGTCACCTGTTAACGAATGCCAGAGAGCAGCACAGCAACATCAGTCACAGCATCTCGACGACACCGTTCACGTCGATTCTTGACGTCCATTAGCCATGAATGCCATGCAGCTAGATGCATACGGACGCTATAGTCACACGTTGCATAAAACCTCGACCAACCACATGAGGACTTTTCATGGCTTTGAAACTCGTTCAGGAAAAAAAGTTACATACTGGAAAAAGGTAGATTACAACAAAAAAATACATCTCAAAACAAGCCAACAAACAAACAAAACTACAGTGTATGACTTGATAGCTAAATTGTTGTCATCCTTTGGCAACAAAGACCAGACCGTCCTCACAGTGGCAGGCTCCGTCCGCTTAAAATTTCGAACCCCGATTTTTGAATACCTTAAAAAAAAAAAGAAAGGAAAAACATTTAGAGGTAACAAAAAAGCAATGTGGGTGAAAGGACAGCGCACGCTGGTCAGCTAGAGTCCACTCTGGGCAGTGAGTAATGTTCATGACCTAGTCGTCAAATGACGACCAAAAAAAAAAAAGAAAAAAAAAAAAGAAAGAAAACTGGCACGCCATACACTGTAACCAGGAAGAACACGCGTAAAAGAGTTTCCAGAACGAAGACAGGAAAAGGATCACAAGGCAGGAAGATAGGAGACGACAGAACTGTACAGCGATACGAACTGATGTGCAAATAGATAGACAGAGAGATCGATCGATCGATAGATAGGTAGACATACAGACAAATAGATAAATAAATAGACAGATAGACAGACAGGCAGACAGATTGATTGATTGATTGATTGATTGATTGATTGATTGATTGTGATTGATTGATTGATTGATTGATCGATAGGTAGGTAGGTAGGCAGACACACACACAGACAGAAGACACACAGAGAGACTAACAGACAGACAGGTTGACGGATAGACAGATCAACAGACAGACATATATATATATATATAACTCAATATATATATATATATATATATATATATATATATATATATATATATATATATATATATATATATATGTAGAGAGAGAGAGAGGCAAATAGATTGATGAATAGGGGGGGAGAGAGAGAGAGAGAAAGAGGGGGGGGGGGGGAGAGAGAGAGAGAGAAACAGACACAGACAGACAGACAAACAGACAGAGAGACAGACAGAGAGAGAGGGGTGTACAACATACTGAACAGTCATGTGTTACGGCTTCAAAATGTCCAGTGACCCATAGAGTTCCGTTCGCCTTTTCGTCTCCAGACTGTGCCAGCGGTTGGACTCATTTCGGAGGGTCGTGTTGGCTCGTTACCTCCAAGTCCATGCTTTGGTTTCAGGCCCTCGTGAGTCTGTCTGTCTGTCTGTCTGTCTGTCTGTCTGTCTCTCTCTCTCTCTCTCTCTCTCTCTCTCTCTCTCTCTCTCTCTCTCTCTCTCTCTCTCTCTCTCTCTCTCTGTCTCTGTAGTCCACGTATGCTTCACTTGAATTTTGAACGATGATGCCACATGTCTGGAGATTTCTTGAATGACACGATAGTAAACCAATGAACATCCCCAAACTTTAAACTGTCCTTAATTATGAAAAAAAAAGTTGAATGTTTGGCTAGGTAAAGAAACCCATTCCACGAAAACACATTTACCATGTTATGAAATCGAATGGAACCCCTCAAAATTCAAAATTCTGGGGTTGTGGTTCACAAATAGTCTGTCAGATATGACAGAAATGTGCCAGATACGTTCTCAGAAGCTCAAAACCTGTTCAAAATATGGCCAAAGAGAAAGAGAACAACAACGCCATCCTATAGAATATCGGTGCGTAAGTCATTAGTGCTAACGAAATTGGTGTACTTATGGATCTTTCTACCCATCCCCCTGATTCTCACATTGCCTCATCACAAAATATGTGCTTCTAATTTGCTTGGAACATCAAGAATCACAAAATCAGAAAACAACATCCAATACAAAATGTACAAAAGGAAGGATGAGGTATACCCGACCTCAAAGTAGTATGTATTAGCTCTTGAAAATCCCCTGGATCAAGAAAGTGTACAGGCAAAACCGTACGTCGAAAACAATAGTATATTATGCCCTAAAATTGATGCATATGGGCCTGACAGGTTTGCTGAAAGCAATATTCTAAACAAATTTTGGAAAGGAGATAAGGTAAGGAAAGCAGTTTTTTCAAACACACAAAATGTTCTGCAAACATATACACTTATACAAAAGGATGGATCCAGACACTGGACTTGTCTTTTGTAATGAATTTTTTTTTTAAGTTGGAGAAAAACCTCTCTTTTACAAGAAATGGATGCAGAACAATATATGTTCTACAAATTTGAAAAATAATTTCTAAGGCTCCGCTGAAAAAAAAAAAAAAGACAAACGCGTTCGTTTCGACATTTTAGGTCTTCTTTAGGCAAGATACACAACACTCAGGGACAACAAAAATGAACGAGCAATGACTTATCTTTATCCAATTCGGCGCAAGATGGGCGTTGAACGAAAATTTGTTTGAGATTTTTGCCTGCAGTAGTCCCACTTTGCAACTCAATACATCTGTAGTCAAACATTTACTCGATGCCAAACGCACCTTGCAACTCAATACATCTGTAGTCAAACATTTACTCGATGCCAAACGCACCTTGCAACTCAATACATCTGTAGTCAAAAATTTACTCGATGCCAAACGCACTTTGCGACTCAATACATCTGTAGTCAAACATTTACTCGATGCCAAACGCACCTTGCAACTCAATACATCTATAGTCAAACATTTACTCGATGCCAAACGCACCCTTGCAACTCAATACATCTGTAGTCAAACATTTACTCGATGCCAAACGCACTTTGCAACTCAATACATCTGTAGTCAAACATTTACTCGATGCCAAACGCACTTTGCAACTCAATACATCTGTAGTCAAACATTTACTCGATGCCAAACGCACTTTGCAACTCAATACATCTGTAGTTAAACATTTACTCGACGCCAATGGCACTTTTCTTAGACGCCACGAATTGTCAGAGAAGTTGGCATTTAATGGAAGTTCTAAAACGGATCAAGAAAATTAAAAGAAAAAAAACGGTAGTGGTTCCGATTAAATCCATGCCATAGAATTCTGGTAACAAATAATGCTCTGAGACGTATCCAATTATTGAAAGTGACAAATGCAATGTTTGTAACAGTGAGAAAGATTTGATTAATCACTACCTACAGTAGGATTGTGAGTTTACACATACTTTCTGGGAAGAGCGTGAAAGCTTTTTGAAAGTGAACTGTTCACACTGCGAAGATTGTGCATTAATGTGAATATTATATTGTTTGTCACTGATGAAAAAACAAAAACCGCTGATCTGGCAATTTTAATGTTAAATATTTAATATATATAATTTTAGAATTAACAAAACAAAGCCTAACCTAAATATGTCTTTGAAGGAACTGGACTTTAGACATAAAATAAAGATTTATGTGTCCTTAATGGAGATGAGTTATGCAAACTACCTAACAAAATGTGCCCCATGTATTAAATTATTAGGGAGTAAGCGCTTATGATATATAATGTATATTTTTTCCTTAACGTTTGCATGTTATCCATGACCTTAGAGCCTGATTACAAAAATGGGATGCTGAAAGTCGTTAGTGCAATTTGCATTCTCCAGACATCATGATTTAATGGATTTGAGATGAGGTGTGCAACGTGTTTCATAATTTGTGTTACATTTATGCATATTATTAACGTTGATCGTTGGGTTTTTTTTTCAGGTGTGCTCATTAAAAAAAAATCTTATAAAAAAAATTGCCTGCAGGATTTGTGTAGTGGTAGAAGTAGTAGAAGCAGTAGTAGTAGTAGTAGTACAAAGTAGTACAAGCAGTAGTAATAGTAGGAGTAGTATTGCTACTACTAGTTGTAGTAGTAAAAGTAGTTTTAGTAGAAGTATAGCAGCAGTAGCAGTTGTAGTAGTAGTGGTGGTAGCAGCAGCAGCAGCAGTAGTAGTAGTAGTAATTGGTGTTGTTGTTGTTGTGGTAGTGGTGGTGGTGGTAATGGTGGAAGTAATCATGACAGTGTGTCACTTATATCTTTTTACTACAAACCGTGTGTGTGTTGCTTTTCAATTTAACGTCTTTCCACTTATAGTGATTACA
Organism: Conus betulinus; assembly: GCA_016801955.1. Classification (NCBI taxonomy): domain Eukaryota; kingdom Metazoa; phylum Mollusca; class Gastropoda; order Neogastropoda; family Conidae; genus Conus; species Conus betulinus. Next base: position 85,571 of record JADBJO010005166.1, read on the forward strand.
GACGGATGTGTGTGTGTGTGTGTGTGTGTGTGTGTGTGTGTGTGTGTGTGTGTGTGTGTGTGTGTGTGTGTGTGTGTGTGTGTGTGTGTGTGCATGTGTGTGTGTGTGTGTGTGTGTGTGTGTGTGTGTGTGTGTGTGTGCACGCGCGCGCAACAGCATTTTGTCTGTGTGCTTACGTGTGTGTATGTATGTGCGTGTGCATGTGTGTGCGTGCGCGCATGTGCGCGTGTGTGTATGTGTGTGTGTGTGTGTGTGTGTGTGTGTGTGTGTGTGTGTGTGTGTGTGTGTGTGTGTGTAAATTTCTTTTTGTACATGAGGGGTTGTTGATAGTTAAAGATGAATTCCTACTGGACTGCGTAATAGATGTGGGCATAACGAACAAAGAAAAGCATAATCATTTCACATTTTAGGTAATGTCAGTGGAGTGGATTTATCATGTGAAATGTTAGTACCAGCCTTGTGCACTGTATCTTTTACTCTTGGACAATCTAGTAATAGGTGACATACACTGAGAGTTTCCCCCCACACACATTAACATTTTTGCTGTATTTGGTTCAGAGCGAATTTAAATGCATCCTATGAAATAAAGTAACTACCTCTCTAGGTATCGGACTTTTGAATTTGCCTAACTGAGTCTTGGGGTGGATGTCAGGATCTGGTTGTATACAATTGTGTGATATTGCCTATCTGTGACTTTCAATAACCTCTTGAAACTGTTAAAGGATGCTCTGTTAATCAAAGTATAACATTCTAACAGGTCTAACGGAATGTTCAGTGCAGTCGTGCCTACAATATAGCGAGCTACTCTCCGAGTAGCTTGATCAACTTTCTCATTTGTTGAAATTTAACTAATTCCGTGTGTGTGTGTGTGTGTGTGTGTGTGTGTGTGTGCAAGGCACACTGTGAAAGGCTAGGAGCGAGACTGGCGATCCCGTACAATGAAGCTGAAAATGAGTTTCTGGCGGACCTGATCCAAGAGAAGGTAAGTTGGTTCTCTCTCTCTCTCTCTCTCTCTCTCTCTCTCTCTCTCTCTCTCTCTCTCTCTCTCTCTTCATCTGATCTAAGATTTTACGGAGGAATGACTATTAACAAAAATTTCCGGTGTGTTTTTGGAAGGTGTGTTTTAAAGGGTTGTGTACGTAAATGAGGGTGGGTTTTTTTTTTTTTATTCATAATAACCTGTGAGTTGACTTCAATGCAGTGACAGTCCTGATACGAGCCTTTGAGATCGGCTGGGCTGTAAGCAACATATTCTTACCCCTCTCTCTCTCTCTCTCTCTCTCTCTCTCTCTCTCTCTCTCTCTCTCTCTCCTCTTTGATTTAACGACAGAGGCAACCAAACTGTTATCCAATCCCATTTGTCATTGCCAAGATTGCTGTAGAGTGTGTGATCTGAAGCGACCGTTTCAAGCGAACTCAGATGGAAGAAGGCAGAGGCCCTCAAGATCAACAAGCAGAAAATGTCAGCTCCCCTTAATTATCCCCGTAACGTTTTTTTTTGTTTTGTTTTTTTTTTTTGTTTGTTTTTTAACCAGAGATATAGCTGTGGGAAGGATATGCATGCACGCCTTCCGCCAGGTAGAGATGCTTTACATATTTTCAAGGCATTCACCACTTCCTGTTGATTTGTTTGACTCTTGTCTGCCTCTGCTCGCGGGCTGTCTGTAGCTTTGCCACTCTTCGCCGCTGAGAGGATCCAAGAGTCAGGTTTGAAACGCACGCGCGATATATTGAGATGGGTCAAAGGCCACAGGGAGACCACTCTGGCTAAAAACTGCCAGCAAGACTCTGGCATACCTGAAAGGGCAGACCAGCCGGCTGCATGATTCTCTCATGTTCGGGACCTGCGCCGCTCGCAAATGGATAGTGATCGTCGCGAGAGGAATACGCCTTGGACAAAGGCGAGCGATGGGAAAGTGAGACAGAGTAGTTGTCCTGTCCCTCAAACATAATTGGTTTCACCCAGCTCCATGATGTTACTTTTGCCCCGAGCGGTCTGTTTGAGCATGCGCATGCGTGAAGGGGTAAAGCAGCTGTGCTGAGAGACTGGGTCAGACAGAAACACAAAACGCAAACAAGTGTCTCCCCCGGTCAAACCAACCAACGCACATCACAATGAAGCGATAGGGAAAGAGTGAAAATGCATGATAAACAACTTAACTATTCTAGTATAAACGATAAGTCAGAGTCATGTGCTACGAATTCAAACCATACCGTCACTCACAGTCACGGAGTGAGTCCAAAGACAAATATCCGGCGAGTGTCCTGGCACTGAACCTTACAAAAACCAAAAAGGGTGCCAAACGGAAATCTTTCCGACTGACTAATCTGGCAAGCAAGGTACGTTTGACGAAAGACTTGGCCAACGTACCATGGACATTGTAAAAGGAAAAGCATGCTCTTTTTCAAGTTCATTTTCCCCTCTGAAGGGTCTTAACGGAAGGGGAAAAGGAGATGTGTGTGGTAACCGCACTCTTGCGCGCATATACAAACCATACGAAAACAAGCGACTGTGTTGCTTATCATAGGGCAGGCCCAATGTGTTCCCCTACCCCCTTCCCCACTCTCCTAAAGGGAATAAATCGTAGCACCCAAAACCATATGCATCTGCAGCTTAAGTCATTTAGAAAGCGCGAGGGGCACAAATAGAATCCTTTCCAACATGCTTGTCACTACGAGAGAAGCCACTTAAGACATGTACACAAGGATATCTTTTCTAATGCACACATTTCCCTTTACAAAGGAAATCATTGCAAATGATAACGGCACCAATGACAATAAAGAAAGTCTTTCTGAATGCAGTCTCTGCCACAATAAAGGGAGTCGACTGTTAGTTTAAGTATTTGCTCATTGAGTTTGCCGCACAGGAAAAGAAACGTCTGTTGAACTTCTCCCAGATCATGAATCATTGTCATTCGTCACTTGGCGCTTGTAGGATCCAACCATTGCCGGGGACTCGTCCTGTCTGTGGAGGAAACAGGAGCACTGCCCTGGTCCTTCAGCACTGACATCATGGAATCTGTTGGCCCGTCAAGCCACCAATAGCACCCCCCCCCCTCCCCCACTCCCCCCCCCCCCCCCTCTCCCTCCCACTGCTCCACACACAGCAGACGGTCTGGTCAAGGGGAGTAACCAACCAACTTAATGCATGGGGCTAAGAACCCAGCAGTCCTTACTACAATCTTTTGGTACTCCTTACGTACATCTGGATGTTACGAAAATCCTGATGTCTCTTTTACGTTTCAGAATGAAATTTCATGACATTTTGACAAGGAAACCAACAATTCGAAACAAATCAAGCATTCTGGAACAATTTGGGAGTTGAATCCTTGAAGCCCTGTTCACAAAAAGCACTCATTCGATCTGTGATCTTGTGGACGCTGACCGTGGGAGGGCCAAAAGCCCGCACATTCAGAAGGTTCACACACATCCTGTGCCCAGACTGGTCCTGCCACATTCGAGGTGTGGCTCATGCACTCTTCCCCTGTACACAGTGGGAGTGGTTTGTCTAGAAAGAACATGACAGAAAACAACTTACATGGGCCAGAAAATGACTGAACTAAAACAGTGGAAGGGATATCATGACAAACTCCCAGTGTCTGAACATTTTTGATACCAACAGTTGCCTTAATGAAAAAATTTTGTGGAAAGTCTCCTTTTGAAAGTAAGTTTTGGAATGACACACGGTATCGTAGTTGGCAAACTCACGTGACATTGTATGACATAGACACAGACACAAGGGCCATCTCCATCCTGTGTGCTTCTCCCCTCCATACAAAGTAAGCCAGTGCCTATGACATAGGAGCATGCCGCACAATTAGCGGGTCTCCTTGCCCACAAATGTCCGCCAGACTGGATTTATCCGGTGACAAAGTTTTTTTTAAATATAGAAATCTTGCCTATGTCAAAGAAAATGGTATTCCGAAATGTTCTGATGGTATGATTGTGAAGCTCCCAAAGAATACTCAGACAGGTAATAACTCTAAAGAAAAAGTTTTTAAGCATTCTTACATTGTAATACCATGGATATAAGACAAACCTACACTTTTTCGTGTCGAAAGCAGAACAGCCAGTGAGTGAATATATGTGCGTGTTCGCATACACGTGAGTAGGGGGAATGGGAAGCGTGGTTTTTTGTGAGTGTGTGTGTGGGTGGGAGCGTGTCTGTGAGTGTGTGACTGTGAGTATGTGTGTGTGTGTGTGAGTGAGTGAGTGTGTGTGTGTGTGTGTGTGTGTGTGTGTGTGTGTGTGTGTGTGTGTTTAGGGGGCGGGGGGGTCTTCTCTTTTCTTTTTTCTTATGGTGTTCTAAGAGAGAGAGAGAGAGATGTTTGATTCTCAGTACAGTTAAGTTGTAATTTGGTTTATTGTTACAATTTCTGATTTTATTATTCTACTTACAAATGTTAAATGTTTCCTTGTTAATTTTTCCTGTGTAATTTTTGTCTTTCAGATGTTATTTGTATTGTTTTCGTTTTCTCATTAATTTATTTAGGTTTATCCTTTTAAAATGTCAGTAAAACACTACGTTAATCTGACAGTAAATGGTTTCATTTTTTTCAGGAAATCCCGGCATTTCATATTTTCAAAAAAAAAAAAACAACAAAAAAAAAAAGCCTGGCTTTAACGTATGTGTGCACGTTTTTTTTTAAATTGGTTTAGAGTTCACTTCAACGAGAAGACAGCCCAGAGACTCGTCCCTTTGCAATCTGTCGGACTGTAACCTGCTTTCTCTCACCTTTATGCCAGGGTTTAAAGGATGTCTCCATCAAATTCGAAGGAAGCTGTTGAGAGTAAGCCACAGGTTCAACACTGGGGAGTGTACACGGTTGATAAGATAGCATGAACGTTACACATCACACCTATCTTAAAGAATATTTCCATTGCCACATTTATGATTTTAGTAGTTTAATTATACTTTCTCACATGAATTGGCAGGGGAAAAAAAAAACCCATGCCGATAGTGTCTCTACTTACTGTTCATAACGTTTGCCACGGAAGTACGTGTGTATATGAAGAAGCGAAAAGTAGTTGTAAAAAGCAGCAGTAATATTCCTCCTGCTTTCGTTTTTATAAGGCAATTTCATTTCACTTTGTACACTGATAAAATCACATTAAAGCAAACTATATATTTTGTTCCACCGACAGCTACAAACTATAACACCAAATACATAGATATTGTACAGAAACCCCATTTTAATACAACAAAATATGTTATAGTAAATGAAATCACACATACTGTTACGGGTGAGATTTACGTCCTATCGGCCTGAAACCCCATTTTAATACAACAAAATATGTATAGTAAATGAAATCACACATACTGTTACGGGTGAGATTTACGTCCTATCGGCCTGAGGCCCTTAAGGACAAGGTTCCTGCAGACATATGTCTACATCTTTTGTCACACATACAGTAAGCATACAGTAAGCATGCTTACTTTCCCTTATTTCGTTTCATTTTAATGAAGGTCCTTTAGCTTTGCATTTGAGAGTCATGAGTTTCAAACCACATTACTTACAAACACAACATAAAACTACATCCTAGATAGTGTGCCCTAAAACCTGTTAACTTTCTTCTTCTTTTTTCAATACATAATTTTAAGTTTATCAATGCTTAAGTTTCGCCTCGAAGACTTTTTTTTTTTTATCTCACATTAGTCAATGAGTTACCTCCCTGGATTATCACATTAGATCAACGCATTCGTGAATGTAGTAACAGTTTCTTTCTGTCCATTTTCTATCAGGATCAATGAGTTTGGTTTTGATGTCATTGGCCCATCATTCAATGCATGACAATTGAGAGCATATGACACCACCTGAACTACTGACCCATTGCTTTGACAGTTGGCAAAGGATGGCTGGGGACCCTGTGTGAAGGAACGAACTGCCAGCCTATCCACTCCACGCGGAAGCTGAACTTTCGCCAGCTGGGGCTATGACCAGCCTGACGACTTCAACGGCATTGTGGAAAACTGCGTTGCCCTCCATGGCAACGGCGACTGGCACGACTACCCGTGCTGTAACAACTTCTACATTTCAGCCATCTGCAGGAAACACTGAACGAAGTGGGCACCGCTGTCGGCTCTTGGTTTGCCTGTTGTCGTGGCTGGTTTGTTGTTTGTTTGCTTGCTTACTTGTTTGTTTGATTGTTTCTTGGCTATTGTGTCTCGCTTAATTCATTTCTTCATCTTCGTGTTGTTTCAGACTTATATGAACCTTGTCTCTATCGTTCGGCGAAATAGCAGTTTTTCTCCTCCCAGCCTCCCTATGCAAATAAATCAGAATTAGGAGGTTTGGATACCACACCATAGAAACACGCACACATGTAAATATGTATAAACACATGTAAATATAAATCTCAGGCAGGACAGGGAGAAGTGAACAATAAACAAAGAACACAACTCTTGACCCTGTTGTAAAACAACAACAACCAACAAAAACCAAAAAACACCTAAACGTACACGTAAACAGGAGTCGCAAAGAGCAAACACAGAATCCAGATATCCAGACATCGTCATCAGCACGGAAGAAGTTTGGTGTTAGCCTTGACTCGCCAAATGTCTAAACCTTAAACTGTCGTAATCCCGTCAGGGGGTTGGGAGGGGCAACGGGAAAAGGGAACTGGTCATTGAGATCGTCATGTCTACCCGTGTCAGACAATGCATGTGAAATATGGTCAAACTTAGTTGACGATCTGCCCACGACTCATGGACCAAGAGTTGTTTGATGCCTCCTTTTTTTTTATTTTTCTCGCATTTCATTTTTCAACTTATGTATGGATTTCGTCGTTATCTTCTTATTTTTGTTCATTGTCATATTTATGTTGTTTTTTTCATTTATTCATTTATCATTCATCTATTGTGTAGCTTTGCAGTGTGTGTATACATATTCACTACACTGGAAAATGATGTCGAACACGCAAGTTGTGTACCATGGATTATTACCTCCCTGATGATCTTCTGGTATTTGCTTGATTAATGCCCCAAGGTTTGTTAAATAAGTGGGATAGAAACGCATTATTTAATGATCTCAGATATTGCGAATTCAATGTCATATGCCGGCAAGAAGTGAAATAACATCCAATGATGCTGTAACTTGAGAAAGACAGTGTGGATGGTAAACTGTTTAAGAAAAAGGGCACGAATCGAAGTGAAAGGGAAATAATTGGGTGGCGAAGAGTTTGAAAAGGGACAAGCGACTCTCGGGGAAACTACATTGCAAAGCGTCCCAGCGTTACAGTGAAAACAATGAAGTTTGCAGTTAGCTAACCTGTTTGCAGCAAGGGAACTCCAGAGATAAAGTATCTTTCGTAAAGCCTTCAACAAAATGTTAAAGACGTTGGTGTGTACAGTTCTGTTCTGCGAGAGCACTTTAACTGTGTGTTCAATACTGGTCTTCGTATGTACACTATCAATACGTTACAACTGACAGACTTTGGGAGAAAATTGAATGGAGAAGCATGGAACTTGCACATGGCCCAGGGTAGAATTGTGTGTTGTTCGAAGGTTAGGCTATTGCCTTTCATCGGAAGGAAAATGGTCTTATTGTGTTCCGTGTGATCATATTCACGTGCCGAGCTCTGATGATAAGGCGTTGATAATGGACTTTAACGAGTTTTCATATGGCCCTCGCTATTGGACATGCAATTATATTAAAAAAAAAAAAAACGGAGGAGTTTGCTGAGGGCATGGATATATTTTTACAGACGTTTGAATATTTTTACTGGTCCACTTTATGTTTGTGTGATGGTAAGGTCTGCAAACCTGACTTACCTGCACAGACATTTGTAAATGTTTTAGAGAGTCAAGAAGAAACTATGAATACAAATCACCACTTGACCTTCAGAAGCAAAACAAAAGGGTTGCGGACTCTGAGAATGAAACTGAGCAAGCTGGTTATCCCAAAGTAAGCAAACTCTATAATTATCACCCGCTAACAAAGCGAAAGGAGCACAAGGAAGTGTACGAGTTAAGTAGATTGATGAGGACGAACGTAATATAAAACATTTTTTGTAATGCAGAAAAAAAAAAAAAGTAATCGCTGGGGTATCTAGAGACAAAGGAGAAGAAGCAAAAGCTCAGGGGTACACCTGAGATATTCTTTCAATGTGTGCATAACCGGTCAGCAGAAATAGATAGTGTTAACGTATCGACTGACATGTTTTCTAGAGCGAAAGAACTGATGAAGCTTAAGATGTGAGGGACTGATTTCTCTTGGAGAAACGACGAATGCTAAAAAAAAATATGAAAATAGGCTCGGCTCCCTGTAGCAACGTACCCACGTGGGACTTTATGAAGTGTGTGTGAGTGTGAGTGTGTGTGTGTGTGTGTGTGTGTGTGTGTGTGTGTGTGTGTGTGTGTGTGTGTGTGTGTGTGTGTGTTGTTGTGTGTGTGTGTGTGTGTGTGTGTGTGTGTGTGTGTGTGTGTGTGTGTGTGTTTAACAGGCCGTTTCAATGAATACATCACCAGAGAGGAAACCTATCATATACGCAACGTACGAATTAAGTTTAAGAAACAAAGTAGTCCTCTTTCAGAACTTCTTTTGTAGCAGGCTGATCGATCAATCCTTCACCAATGGAGGACTGTCATATCCTAAACATAACAATAAAAAAAAAAGGTATTGGTATTTCAGACATTACTTGTAACAGGCTGATCTTCGCCAGAGGAGAGTTATCATGAATACAGTTATGGAATATATTTCAAAACTTCTCAAAATAACGCTTTGAAAAATCAAGATATAATGTCATGGGGGGGGGGGGGGGGGGGGGGGGGGGGGGGGGGGGGGGGGGGGGGGGGAGAGACCCATATCTCTGCTAGGAAAGCAGAATATGATTGAAGGGAACAGAGCGTGTATGTTCTTTCAGTATAATGATGTGATCAAGTCTATAACCAAACAGTGGAACCAGCAGGTCCAGATGGGAGCATAAGAAACAAGCAAATTACTTTGTGATTGTGATGCTGGTTCATTCAAGATAAAGCCAAAGCAAATCAAGTCAGTTTTGTCGACACCATCAAGAAAGAATCATATCAATAGCATGTTTCTTTCTGGAAAAGAAATGTTCAATTTGATGCTGCTGAAGCTTCATCGTGGAGGGCAACAGCATTACTAAAGAAACAAGGCTGCAAATATTACGCCGGCACATTTTGCAAAATGTATACGCCATAAGTATTCTGCAGGATAAGATTATTTTTGATGACCGACTGTTATGATTCTGATGATTTTTACGGGGTATTTATTTGGCGAACTTTGATTGTACAAACAGTCTGGAGATTTGTTGAGCAACATCATCAATCAGCGTTGGATGCTCGTGGAATGGTATCAAACACCGAATAATTATTCGCCCGCAAAAGTTCAAAAGGCTCTAAAGAAGACGAATTTGTAAGTCATCTCATACTCACAGGGAAATGTGTATACGCATTTTCAAAAAGACGAATTCACCTACCTATCTGAAATTCATTTTCAGATGGAACACAGTCTATGGCCTCTCTCTCTCTCTCTGTATGCGTGTACACGTGCATATATGAATGTATCTGGGCTATGTGTATGTTTGCATACCTACCGTCTCTAGAGAAATTCTGTGCTTATTTCATAATATTGTAGTGGTATGGTAAAGAGATATATACGTATCTTTAATTTCTCTCTCTCTCTCTCTCTCTCTCTCTCTCTCTCTCTCTCTCTCTCTCTCTCTCTCTCTCTCTCTCTCTCTCTGTCACACACACACACACACACACACACACACACACACACACACACACACACACACACACACACACACACACACACACACTTTGCCCTTGATTTTCTTTCAGTTATATAGTTTGTATTCGTTAGTTTTTTTTTCTGCTAAAAGTAGTAATCATAACAGAATGAGAGTGTCAGTACAGCGAACATTTGCGACATACATCTGTCTACACACTTTGTATCAAAAAACACAGCCCTAAAATCTGCGTGGAAATGTCCCTCAGTAATGAATACACTGACAGCACAGGGTGAGTGAGAGTCGATGAAAAAAAAAAAAAAACGTACTAGAGCTGAATAGCAGGATGGAGGCGCAACCTTCAAGTCAAATAAGGGGAAAAGAAAAATGAAATGAAAAAAAAAAAAAAAAAATAAAAAGGGGAAGTAAAAAGAAAAAAAAAAAAAAAAAAAGGAGAGTAAAAAAAAATCCCTCCACTCTCTCCTTCTCACCCCTTCCGCCCCAATACCCCACCCCTAGTCCCAGCCCACCCAATCCATCCAACCGACCCCCATCTCTGCGTTTCACCTTCCTCTATTGAATTTTCGGATTTCCTTATACGCCCTCCTCCGACACGAGCCGTCTCCTACCCGGTCCATCCCAAAGGCATAAACGTAGCTCATCATTGAATAAAAGAGATTGCCAAAGCCATCTGCTCCACCACAGACTGCAGGTAAAGCTTGTTGTTCGGTGGCGCTTAGTACGAAGGGGACGACCTGCAAGGTGTTGGCTTATGCTCGTCCATGTCAGCGAGTGTGTGATGTACTGTGGCATCATTCTCAGGCCTTTGGGGATGCAAATGCCAGTCTCGTTCCTAGCTGTTTCTTCAAACGACAGACACTGGTTTCTCGAGTGGTGTTAATGAAAAACACTGATTATGGCAAGTCTACGTTGTCCGCTGCTGTGTGTGCAAGTCAACAGTATTGCCCTGGATTCAAATTCCTTCAGCGAATTTTTCGTCGCAAAGGTGACGGTAACGGCTCTCAAACTTGAGGCGGTATTCTCCTTCTCACGATCAGTTGTTGAAACATTTGCCATGGCTGCTTCTCTAACACGTATATGGAGTAGTCCGAAAGCTGCGACACCTCCTTGATGATACTGAAACCCCCTTTTTTTTGGGGGGGGGGGGGGGGGGGGGGGGGGGGGGGAGAGAGACTAGCATGTTTATGGTTTTATTGTCCACGACCCAGTTCACTTCATTCGCTTTTTACAATGTTGGTTCACTTTGGGCACGTGCAACGCAGTGGTGGAGGCCGACTCGGAGCCATTTGTGAAGATCGATAGGCGGTGGGCACACAGCACGAGCACTGATTAGTCATCCACTCGACATAATCATAAAAAAAAAAAATTGACTTTTTTTTATACATACCTTGTTATTGACAAGTTTTCTTTCTTGATTGCTTCTTGTGCTCTTTTCGAGTTCAGGCCTAGTCTGCAACTGCTGCTGCTTAACGGTGACATTTTAGGTCTATATTCTCTATACCTTGCAGGACTTGGCACTTCGCATCGTTCCGTTTTCATTTCCTTGCAGCCTTGAACTCACCACGGATGTTGGGCTGTTAATACACCGTATCATTTGTACTTTGTTGCTGCTGCTCCTGCCACTTCCTAGATCTCTTCCATTTTTTTTTCTCTCCTTTTTTCTTCTCATTTTTGCTATTGCTGCCGTTATCGTTGTTCAAGGCTTTTGGTTTTATTTTCTCCGTAAACATCTGTCGTTATTTATTCATTCATTCATCCATCCATCTGTTGATTTATTTACTTACTTATTTATTGCTTGTCTCTTTGCTTGTTTGTTTGATTATTTATTGATTAATTAGTTAATTTATTCATTCATTTATTTATTTGCAGGCAGCATCCGGAAGACGAGACCAGATTCTGACTGCCAATTTCATGAAGAGTCGGGGGCAATCAGCTCATCACGGGAAACTACCAAGCCTGCACATTTCAAGATTACGTCCCTTTGAACAACCTGTCTTTTCTCTTTCTGTAAAACGTTTGTCCTGCCCCTTTGCTCGCATGCTCTTCAATGCATGCCTCACCCCGACTCCAGCCCCAGTCCAGCCCTAACCCCCATCCCATCTTTCTTGCATTCTTTATTCGTAATGGACAGTATTTCTTCACAAGAAGAATAAAAAAATCATTCTTTGATGCATCGAATGTCTCATTTCTGTGTTAATGAGTCTCTCTCTCTCTCTCTCTCTCTCTCTCTCTCTCTCTCTCTCTCTGTTTTACACACACACACACACGCGCGCGCGCGCGCGCGCGCGCACACACACACACACACACACACACACACACATACACACACGCGCTACATATGCACGCACACACGCGCACGCACACATAAACACGCACGCACGCACACACACATACACACACACGCACGCACACACATGCGCGCGCGCGCACACACGCACACACACACACACACAAAGAGAGAGAAAGAGAGAGAGAGAGAGATAACCGCGCGCACGCACGAACGCATGCACGCACCCAAGCACGCACACATGCACACACACACACACACACACACACACACACACACACACACACACACACACACACACACACACATTCTCTCTCTCTCTTAAAACACACGCGCGCGCGCACACACACACACACGCGCGCGCGCGCTCAACATCATCAGTTTAAAGATCTGTTCGCAAAATCGTTAACTATGTATTTTTAATCCTGAGGCAAAACACGATGCGTTTTGACCTCTTAGGTGTTCTTCAGGCAAGACACACAAAACTCAGGACAACAAAAGTGAACGAGCAATAACTTTATCCTCATCCAATTCGGTGCAAGATGGGCATTGGATCCTTTTGTGTCAAAAATGAATTCTATGCGGTTTTCTGTATTTCCTTCTCTTGGGGTTTTTTTTTTTTTTTTTTTTTTTTTTTTTTTTTTTCCAACGCCCATCTTGCGCCGAATTGGATGAGGATACGTGAATGCTCGCTCATTTTCGTTGTCCTGAGTGTTGTGTATCTCGCCTCAAGGTGACCTAAGAGGTCGAAACGCGTCCCGTGTTTTGCCTTGTGATTTGTTTGTCTACCTTTTTCGGCGGAGCCTTATCAATAATGTTTCACTTTTTTTTTCAGGTTACATGTATGTCATTTTCATAAAACCGGAACTCGGAGCTATGGCACAAACGCTTTGAATGAATGAGATTTTAAAATGACTATTTTGAAAAGTACCTGGTCGTTAAACTTTTTTGAGACACCTGAATGCAGAACAAAAAATTGAAAAGCAAAGAAACAAGCAATGACAAAAACCTTGCATTCATATATATATATATATTTTATACTTTTCACAAGAAAATGTAGCTTGTTTTGTCCTTTCATGATTTTTTTTTTGCTTCTTAGGTGGCACCTTTAGTTAGTTTTTTGAAACTGAAAACTCAACAAACATACTATGGTATTGCACACCAGCCTTTTTTGGTATAGCATTCTTCTTAAAATCGAAAAGGCAGAGGAGTCAAATTACCACTTTCCGCGGTCACTGAGGAGAAACAATCAGGTTTTGTAAATACCGGTATCTGACCAGGAGTTAAATGTTAGTGAACTTTCTCCCCACCGGAGATGGTCTCTCTCTTTGGAGATTATAAGCTTGCTGAAGGTTCATTTTGAGAAACATTTTATTTGTTTTCCATTCACCCACTCAAGCACATACTGTCAGTTAGACAGAATCATCTACCACTGCAGATATGAAGGCTTACCACTCCTCTATTTCTACAATCTGAGACATAAGAGCAAGCTTTGTTTATATTTTAATATTTATTGCAGTCATTGCAACACCTAGCTGCTCTGTAAGTTGCTGGAACGGTGCTCGGTACTTATCCTTGCAATTTATTGTTTCATTATATATATATATATTTTATAGTAATACAGGAGCTGAGAACAACAACAAAGAAGAAAATATGATTCAGGCTGATGCGTTTTTCGAAAGATAACATACTAGACTGGCGTTTGTTTCCATAACTGTAAAGACCGAAACAGAATGCAGCGTTAATGAACGAGAAAAACACGCGTAGAAATAGATACAGAAAACAGTATATGAGGCTACGGGACGCACCCGGCAGTTGTTTGGCTGTGGCGTTTTTTTTGGGTTTTTTTTTTTTTTTTTTTTTTTTTTTAATTAACCGGTGGGCTCTGCGGTCATGAAATACGGGCCGGTGCCCCCCGTGGAGGTTCTGTCGTGTCACATCCAGTGACCATTACAGAATGGCATATGCCAGGGAGCAATTAAGTCCCTTCACATGTTAAAATGGAATGTTCTGTGCTTGCCTGCACACAATGTGAACGTGGCGCAGGTTTGCTGCAAGCTGGTTTGTTCGGCAGTCGAGGACAGTACTTCTGTAGCCGCAGCTTGGGGTGTATCTTTTTCTTCTTCAATCAGAATGCAGCGTTACTGAAAGGGGAGGGGAGGGGAGGGGGGGGGAATCCCCGAAAAAAGTCGAAATGAAACCGGTAAGAAATTCATTTTTGACACAAAAAGATTCACGGCACACAAAACTAAACAGACGCATACATGAAAGTTACATCAAATGTGAATTTTCAACATACTCTTCAAACGTCAACAATCACGACGTAAAAATGCATTAGATGATACACACTTAAGTGTTTTTATTTTACTTTTTTTTTTTCAGTCACGCACAACCCTTTTGGGAGTATTCTGTGTTTTGCATTCTGTATAATTATACGTTATTTATGATGTCTGAGGCTATCATATTAGTCAAATATGCCTTTGTCAGCTAAGATCGTGTATTACAAATACATTGTTTCGCATGCTGTTTTTGTATGGTCCTTTGGATTTCTCCGCTACTATACAGTTTACTCTTCACGTTAAATGGGTCTTGCTATTTATGTTTTCAAAAAAGGGGGGGTGTGGGGGGGAGGGGGGGCTGTATGATTTAATGAAGCGCGGGTCAAGGACAGGCGAAATGGGATGCAACTCCAGTGGCATATCCTCCCCTCCTACCCCTTACCCCCTCCCCATTTCCCACCTGACTCTCCCCGCACCTTTCCCACATCAGTAAAAAAAAAAAAAAAAAAAAAAAAAACTGATAGCGATTGAAAGAGCTCTTTGTGGATTTTGAAATAAAAGAAAATCGTCGCCGAAAACGTCGTCAGCAAACAAACATGAGAGAAAATGGCACAAAACAGGCACTGCATATCTCCATCTCCCGTCATTCCCTCCTCCCCGTGCCCTTTTTCTGCCAACCCCCCCCCCCCCCCCCCCCCCCGTCCCTACCCTCCGACCCTTTCCACAACCCTCTGTGCACATCATTCTTTGGAGCGTTCAAAGACAAAGACACAGCGTAAAACAGTCATAGACGGCGGGAGGGGGGGGGGGGGGGGGGGAGAGAAAGAGAGAGAGAGAGAGTGAGCCAGACAGACGGAGACACACACACACACACACACACACACACACACACACACACACACACACACACACACACACATACACACATACACACACGAGTACACATACGCACACACGCGCGCGCGCTGGTGCACGCAGACAGACAGAGAGAGAGAGAGAGAGAGAGAGAGAGAGAGAGAGAGAGAGAGAGAGAGAGAGAAGCATACTGACAGACAGACAGACACAGACAAAGACAGAGATATGGGGCTGGACAGAGGACTGAGAGACAGACAGAGACAGCTACGATTCCCAAAGCACAGCAGGATTTCAATTTCGATTTGAACGATTACCCTATCACAGAGGCCCAGACTTACTATGCACACAGAGCTGAAGAAAAAAAAGATAAAAGAAGACAAAAATCAGGGTTCCATCCATCCCATCCAGGGCCACAGTTGTTCCTAATTCTCTTATTGTACGGTAAATGATAACTGTCAAAAGACGTATTATTTTCTTTGTGGACACGAATTTTTCTATTTAGATAAATAGACAGACAGACAGACAGACAGACAGACAGACAAACAGACAGACAGATAGATAGATAGATAGATAGATAGATAGATAGATAGATAGACAGATAGAAAAGTAGACCGATAAACAGATTAATAGATAGACAGACAGATAGATAGATAGATAGATAGATAGATAGATAGATAGATAGATAGATAGATAGATAGATAGATAGACACATACATACATACATACATACATGCATACACACATACATACATGCATACATACATACATACATACATATACATACATACATACATACATACATACATACATACATACGTGCACGCACGCACGCACGCACGCACGCACGCACACACACACTCACACACACACACACACACACACACACACACGCGCGCATACATACATACATACATACATACATACATACATACATACATACATACATACATACATATCAATTACTTTAATACATCAACTTGCCAAATCACCAACAATGCACAGTAGTCCAGATTGCAGGCGCATCGATTATATACATACATACATACATACATACATACATACATACATACATACATACATGTAGAAAGAAACTCGTGGAGAGCGTGGAGATTTTCCCTTCGACGTTCAGTAGTGATATTGGCCTGAACTGGCTGATGTCACTTGAGTTTTGCTCTTTGGGGATGTACACACCATCTGCCGTCATCCACTGGCCGCTGATCTTCTGATTCTCCAAGCTGATCGCAGCAGCCTGTGGAGCCACTCCAGCACCTTGGGACATTTCTTGTACAGCTGGTAAGGTATTCCGTTTGGCCCTGGTGATGATTTGGCTCTGGCTTTGTTGACCACCTTCTTGATTTCCGCCAACGTTGGAGGCTTGTCATTGAATTGCTCTGTGAGTCAGAGTATGTTTTTTCCTCAGATGCTGCTCAAGAACTCCTTTGTCCACACTTAGGGTCCCAGATTTGGCTGCTCGAACAGAGTTCTGGCAAACTGGAAGGGGTCTCTGAAGAAACGCGCTCTTGTGTCTTCTTCTTTTTGCTTTTCCTCTTCCTCGCAGATTCCGCTTTGCTGAGGGTGCTGTGTTTTGCTTTCAGGTCTTCCCAGAGTTTTTCCAAGCCTTGTTTTTCAGCTGCAGAGCAGTCTTCATTTGCTTCTTGAGGTTTTTTCTTTGGACCCTGATCTTGTCCATCTCTTCTTGGCGTCTGGATTTCTTTGGAGGTATTTTTCTCTTTGGGTAGTTTTGCTCCATAGGCGTCTCTACATGTGGCATACACAATGTCCCCATATGTGGCTAGTTTGTGTTCCAGGGTGCTTTTCCCTATCATCAGTGCATCGAGTCTTTGGACGATTTTTGCATCCAGTTTCTCCCAATCTTCAGTCTCGTTTGCTCGTGGCAGGTTGAGTTTCAGGCGCCTGGCATCGAGGGCCTGTGCAAATTCCTCATCCGAACCAACAGCGTGGATGTCCTTGGCACTGTGGTTTAAATCCTGGCCTTGGGTCTTCCGACGTCTTATCTGCTGATGCAGTGCGCTGCTGCTCATTCAGATGAGTCTTCACACATCCCATCTTTGTTCTGTGGATCTTCATGCCACGGGTGGTAGCGAAACGCTTTCCACAGACACATGGATATTCCATTTGGTCCATGTTCATAGTCCGTTTGGGATTTGCAGTCGTGATTGGTGAGCAGCCGATGGATTCATCATTCTCCCCCTTTCGGTGAATCCTGGGAGCATCTTTTCCTTTTGTTTTTAGTAGCCAAATGTTGAAGGCAAAGTGGGGAGCCAGCCCACAGAGCCCTTGGTTCTGGTCTTTCCCAGTGTCCTCCGGTCTTTCCCGGACGTCCTCCGGCCTATTCCCGGAAGTTTACCCATGCATCAGTAGAAAGAAACTCGTGGAGAGCGTGGCAGCAGAGAGTCCTCAGAAGAGAAGCCCCCTTCAAGCGAGTGTTTCGGCCCTTATCTCCTGACACTCTAGGGGGGGTTGGGCCCACACCCGGTTCATGACTCCGGATGTCCCTCTGCTGCCCCTTTTTTTTTTTCCCATCTTGGGACGAGCCATGGCTGGGATTCGAACCCATGCCCTTCTGGACATGCTCATTTCCACTTAATGACTCGCGCACTAACCACTGAGCCACAGGGACACCTGATATTTGTAGGAAAGTTAAGCCTTATGAAGTTCACTTTGTTCCTCCTTGACCAGATCCAACTTGAACACCTCTCTGCTGCTTCTGCCATTGCTTTCAGGGGCTCTGGTTTTTTCCTCCCTGCAACTGAGAGCTGTGTTCATGAGGCTGTATGCAGACGTTCCTACAAACCCCCTAGCTCCAATTTCTGCAGTGAGGACTTGACCTGATAGCCTTCTCTCCTCAGGCTGTTTGCCAGATCAGATCAGCATACTTTTCAGTCTTGTAGATTTGAGCTGCCTCCATTCTGTTCTCATATGGCACCGTGAGCTCGATCATGATCAGCTGCTTGGTTGACTGAGAGTGGACTACTATGTCTGGTCTCATGCCACTCTTGCTGATGATCTCTGGGTGACTCTTCCATTCTGGGAGGTCTGCTGTGCACTCCCAGTCATCTGCCCCGTCCAGCAGACTCTGCCTGCATGTTCCGAGTGGCACTGTTGTTCTTGGCCATGATTCGCTGCCTCCTGCCGTGAAGAATGTTGCGGGTGCTTTTGGAGTCCTGATTTTCCCTTTTGTGGTGTTGGTACTAGCCCAGACTACTTGTACAATCTCTTTGAGCACTTGGTTGTGCCCTCCATGTGTACCTTCCTTGAGCCAGGGCTACTTTACATGAGCTTAGGACGAAGGTCATATGCAGATCTGAGAATGAAGCTGATCCTGCGAGGGGCCATGTGCCAAATGTCATTCCAAGTGAGACTTCTTTGGAGTGCATTCTCCCACGTTGTCCATTGCCCTTACGTACGTACGTACGTACGTACGTGCGTGCGTGCGTGCGTCCGTGCGTGCGTGCGTGCGTGCGTGCGTGCGTGCGTGCATACATACGTACATACATACGTACGTACATACATACATACATACATACATACATACATACATACATTGATGGATGGATGGATGGATGGATGAGTGGGATGGGTAGATAGATAGATAGATAGACAGACAGACAGACAGACAGACAGACAGACAGATAGATAGATAGATAGATAGATAGATAGATAGATAGATAGATAGATAGATAGATAGATAGATAGATAGATAGATAGATGGATAGATAGATAGATAGATAGATAGATAGACAGGCAGACAAACAGGCAGACGGACGGAGAGAGAGAGAGAGAGAGAGAGAGAGAGAGAGAGAGAGAGACGCTCATTCCGACATCCCGTCCACAGCCACGGCCGGTCGGCCCCGCCGCAACCCCGGCACCGGCAATCCACAGGGAGCAGTCAATGTCAAGTCGTCAAGAGCAAACCACCGGAGGAGACACTGCACTGCTGCCGAGTCACTTCGGTGGGTGTTCAGTGG
>JADBJO010005166.1:109697-114697 GCA_016801955.1 Conus betulinus
GGATCTCACATAATGTATGAGACTTTTCGGAAGAGATGATTGTTGTTGTTGTTGGTGGTGGTGGTGGTGGTGGTGGTGGTGGTGGTGGTGGTGCTTGGGTGTGTTGTTGTTGTTGGTGGTGGTGGTGGTGGTGGTGGTGGTGGTGGTGGTGGTGGTGGTGGTGCTGTTGTTGATAATGATATTGTTGCTGTTGTTGTTGAATGTGTATGTGTATTTCCCTCTCATTCCCCATCCTTCCCAGACACTCTCACCTTTCTTCCTGCTGTGACATGAACTCATCACAGGTGAGTCAAAAGGCAAGTTGCCTCTCTAATCTTATAAAAACCACGATCGGTTGTAATTCATGCTTTACATTCTCATAAAAGAGATATTAAATGACATTGTATGCGGACATTGTAACTAAGCTCAAAATGCATTTCATCAAGATCAGATGAAATTTCTATCAAACGGAGATGCTGTTATAAGAAAGTCATTGCTAGATATAAAATGAACATAGGCCACACACGAGTTTTATCTTAATGATGATAATAATGACGATTTTTATGGCGCTTAATCTTACATTATAAGCCCTAAGCGCTTATAAATACATGAAAGGTTAAAGAAAACATACATGAAACCAATAAGAAGATGAATATTGCAATAAGTACCATGCGTCTACAAAACAAGGGTGCATATTCATATCACACACACACACACACACACACACACACACACACACACACACACACACACACACACACACACACACACATGATCCCACACACACTGTCTCACACACACAACCGACACAACAGCATGCGCGCGCGCACGCACACACACAGACAGACACACAGCGACACACACACACACACACACACACACACACACACACACACACACACACACACACACACACACACACACACACACACACATCATCATCATCATCATCACCATCATCATCATCATCATCATCATCGTTGTTGCGCACAGCTAATGAATACTAAACACATTGGTCTGATAAATCTAACAGTCGAAGCTGCACTAAAACAGTAACTTAACACAGTTTCACTGGTTTCAGTAGCAACAGATCTGTACAACACCTATACCACTGGATCGTAAATGTTACAATGTTGCCAAAATGATGGACAAGATATTGCACTCGTGGGGAAATCGGAAATCAATGTATGAAGTAAACTAAGATGTTATATGTGATACGTCAAATTAGACGATAAATATATCGTCAATTTCAACTGACTACATACATTTTGGCCAGTCGACACAAGCCTGTCTGTCAAAGAAAGGACATTGAGATCAAAGCGCTTAGCAAAAATCCGTCAACGAAAGGACATTTAAGACAGAGATCAAAGCGTTTAGCAAAAGTCCGTCAAAAAGAAAGGACATTTGAGATAGAGATCGAAGCGTTTAGCAGAAGTCCGTCAAAAAGAAAGGACATTTAAGATAGCCTTCTCCACAATCATTTAACTGTGTCAGACCTACGGTCAGTTAAAAAAAAAAATGCCCTTTCCGAAATCATACCAGTATTGCCAGGGCTACACTCTGTTAGAGAATGTACCATTTCCATAATCAAACTAATGTGGCAGAGCTAAATGGGGTGAAGAAAATTCCTTCTCCACAGTCACATCAACAGTGCCAGAGCTCCACTTTGCTGAAGAAATACCCCCTCTACAATCAGAGTAGCAGTGCTGTTGAAGGAGTTACCCTCTCCATAACCAAAAACAAGTATCACAGAGCTACAGTGTGTTGAAGAAAAAAAAAACTCTTCACAATCAGACCGTACTGTGAAAGAGCTAAAGTATGTTAAACATCTCCATTAAACCATGTTAAAAGTCTTCAAAGGGTGTTTCCATACAATCTGACACATTCGTAATTGTCTGTGCCACATCAGGAAGAAAAGGGATTGTAGCATCCACATTAATCCAAATCTGGATTTGAGAATTTAAAAAAAAAGGTTATCAGATTTTAGTATTCATTCCGGTACAAATATGTCTTTCAACTGAAATCCTGGTAAACGTTACCCATTTGATCAATTCACAGAGGTATACGGCATGGTGTGTAAACGTAAACGTCACTTTGCCATTCATGTTTAATTGTCCAAAGAGATTTGCATCTGAACAGCTTGCCACGTCGTTTAAATTCAAGCAGAGCTACCGTCGTCAGATCTTGATCGAAGACTTGCTGGATCCTACGTCTCCTAGGATCGCCTTGTCACAGGGAAGAGCTGGGCAATGCCTCGCTTTGATGGCTGCCGAAAGGGGAGAACATCAAAGGCACCTCTGGAGGAGCAAGGGACGGGGCGTATTGGTTTTCCTCTTTTTTGTCCCCACCCATCTCTCTCCATTACGTTGCCTCCTCGTTTTTGTCTCCGCCAAAGAGAGAGGGGGTTGGTAGAGAGAAGAAGAGAGAGGGGGAGATACAGAGAGAGTGGGCTGGTGCACTTTTTTTTTTTTTTTTTTTTTTTTTGGTTAAATTTATTACATGTTTGATCGGAAAACTGAGGAGAGAGAATTGGAAAGTGCTCGCGCACAAGAGAGAGAGAGAGAGAGAGAGAGGGGGGGGGGGGGGGGGAGGGCAAAAAAGACAAGGGACATTCGTTATTTGCGAGGATAACAGATTATTGTACACATGCTTTTTTGCATTCAATCGCCCGCCCTGTCCAGAGAGAGAGAGAGAGAGAGAGAGAGAGAGAGAGAGAGAGAGAGAGAGAGAGAGAGAGAGAGAGGTCAAAACAAGACATGGTACAATTAGTTATTTGAGAGGATAATAACATTCTCATATAGATGGGGTTTTTTTTGCATTCAGTCCTCGCCCTGGAGAGAGACAAATAATTGAGGGAGAAAGAGGAAGAGATTTCCTAATTATCGCCCTACAGATTTCAATACACTGCCCCACGTTTGCTTTCCCTCACATTTGATTTTGAAATTTACGAAAACCCAGCGTTTGGTCTGCATTAGTGGTTGTTCGATACTAACCTTGGCATGATACGCACAATCAGCATACTGTTGTCAAATCTTATGGGAACAGAATGTAATAAACGTCATATGGTTAAAATCAAGTAGTGTTACAACACTGCCTAATGACTGATGCAAAGCAAATGTGCAATAGTGGTTGTTATAAATGACCATTATTTACAGTTTGTGTTCATTTTGTTACGTGTCTGTGTAAACAAAGTTAATCTGACTTTTAAGTGGCAACAGAACGTCAGCAAGTAAGTGTGTGTGTGTGTGTGTGTGTGTGTGTGTGTGTGTGTGTGTGTGTGTGTGTGTGTGTGTGTCTGTGTGTGTCTGTCTGTCTGTCTGTCTGTCTGTGTCTGTGTCTCTGTGTGTGAGTGAGTGTGTGTGTGTGTGTGTGTGTGTGTGTGTGTGTGTGTGTGTGTGTGTGTGTGTGTGTGTGTGTGTGTGTGTGTGTGTGTGTGTGTGTGTGTGTGTGTGTGTGTGTGTGTGTGTGTGTGTGTGTGTGTGTGTGTGAGTGAGTGAGTGAGTGTGTGTGTGTGTGTGTGTGTGTGTGTGTGTGTGTGTGTGTGTGTGTGTGTGTGGGCGCGCACACGCGTGCGTGCGTGCGTGCGTGTATGTGTCCGATCCCATATAAGTTTTAAATTGAATACACAAAACTAATCAAGCTACCACAAGCAAACCCAACGAACAGACCCACGTGCGTATCTGAGCGGGAATATCTTTATTCCTTGACATGTACTGGAAATAGCAAGTTCTGTTGGACGTTACTTTTGTTTTCAAAACTCAGTGTATAACACGTAAAATAGAGAATTCAAGCGGTTTCAGATCAGGTTTCTCAGTCGTATTGCAATCAAACAAGTCTTGGACAGAATGAAGCTTACAAACGTTTTATGTGGAATTATTGCAGTCCAGTAAATGAAGAAACGAACGAAAATAAAGATATTTCGTCCTCAAGGTTATTGCTGACCAATACATTTGGGAAGGAAGGAAGGAAACTAAAAATTTCTCCCTCAGAACTATCACAGTCCAACAAATTCTGGACTGAATGAGAATATAGTTTTCTCCTCGTTATGTTTGCGAAGAAGAAACAGTTTTTCGACTGAATGACACTATAGATTTCTCGTCAGTGTTATTGAAATCAAATATATTTTGGACAGAATAGAAACCAGAGAGTTCTCCTCGGTATGTTTACAGACAATTAATTTGGACTAGATTGAAACTAACGATGGCCCCCTGGTCAATCATTTTTTTTTTTTTTTCTTTTTTTTTTTTTTTTCTTTTGACAGAATGATTTCAATTCTATTTTTCTGCAGTAAACAGGAAATGGACGGCATCTTCAATCATCATCCGCCTTGGATCCGTGATTCATGATGGCCTTCACAGCCGTTAGTGAGTCATTAACTTGTCTGTTTCACCCATTTCCTTCCCGTTCCCATTTTAAAGCCAATTTTCACACGCTCGTCTCCTCCAATTTCTCTTTGTTGTCCCTGTTTTTATTCACCCCTTTTCGCTCTCATCGCCCTCCATTTTCTAATCATGTGGGCTCTCCTTTTTTAAAAAAAAAAAAAAAAAAAAAAAAAAAAGGGGGGGGCTGGGGGTGAGAAGCTGGGACACGGTGGGGGGGGGGGGGGGGGGGGGGGGGGGGGGGGGGGGGGGGGAAGATGGGGGAGATGGACGGGGCCAGGAAAGGGTAAGAAGTGTGTCGAATCATTTACGTTATCAATGACGCACGTGCACAGCAAAGGGCTGGCAGGTGGACAGCGGAGTGGATGACAGTAAAGCATACTCAGCATGAGTTTGTTAACACACACCGAAAGGAATGTCAAAACAGAGGTAGTAATTTAAAGTGGCCAGCCAAGGTCTGATCCTGGGGTAGGGCATCTGAGAAGTGAGAGAAATGAGAACTCCCAGAAACAAACAAACAAATAAACAAAAAAAAAAACCAAGAATCAAACAAACAAAAAAAACCGTTCAAGGAAAAAAGAAAAACAGTTGCTAGGTATAAAACAGCTGCAAACGCTAAAATCAAAGGTTTAAACAAAAAAA